>QNGE01003927.1:0-72047 GCA_008508345.1 Paragonimus westermani
CTTGCACCTACCAGTTTTCATGTTCTATCTGCTTTGTTCAAAAAATTCAGAGATAGAGATTAACAAACATTTTTGAAATGAGTGGACTGTACTTATGTAAAAGAATGTTCATTCTCAATCATGATAACCGTAGTACATAGACAAAATTGTTAGAGCGTATGCTAACTCAACGAAGACCGACAGAGGTGAACCATACCTTCTGTGGTGCTTGAACCACGTAGTAGGTTTTGCAAGTTACACTGCATTGTTGGTAAGCCGTATTTTGGAGTCAAAAGATTTGTATCAGATTCCCGCCCTTTGTATCACCGCCATGTCTGTTGGTTGGGAAGCGATCTTCTTTTTCAAGGTATATGTCAGTTACAGATATCTCCCAGACTGAATAGCTAGTGAGAAAAACCATAACCTTTAAGCAAAATTGCCTAGAGTGATATCAGGTTTCTAGTAAACACACGGCGCTACAAGTAGAAACAAGACTGATTATGCGGTGAGCTTGTTACCAATAAAACTATCAGCAGTTTGTTTGCTGGTTATGGGATTGTATATAACAGCAGAAGCAAACGTACGGGGCGATCGGGTGTTATCGGGTTCAAGGAAGACAGTTCACCCTTGTGAATACAAAACACCGGACAACGAATGTTGTTTGGATAAATACCTTTGGTCTTCCATCAAATCTCAAACGAAATGGCTTAGTCTGCAACGTGACCAGCGCGTTTACAATCTGTTTGGCAATGAACGAGACCAGGTATGAGTCTGCAAGCATTTCAATATTTTTCTGTTATGTCATCGTCCAGTACGTTGAATGTAAACATGTACAATTTAGTGCGGACTTTACTTCACACAACGCCGTTTGTTTTCACTGAAGAATGTTTATAGAAAGAGAAGAAAGTAGCAAGGAACGGATATATTGAGATGTTCGTCACTACTCATGGCAAGAGGGTACCAACCATGACCTACAGGTGAACGGCTTAGAAGGAGTAAATAATGTTAACTATACTATTCAAAGCTGATCATGTAATCACGGGCGTAGGTTAAAGTTTTTCGTTTGCCCTTACTAGATCACGACCTGCAGCTGAATTAGATCTGCAGGGTACAACTGGAGATGCTGCTTAGCTTGCTAGCAGTCGTATCGTGCCAAAGTGCTCGCCGTCACATACACCCTATTGGTGGAACAGATAGGCACCCATGCTAAAAACAACTGAACACGTAACTGTGTTCGGTGGTAAAACAAGTAGCGGCGAAAGAACCTGAGAAAAGAAGAAAGATCCCACAGGTTTCAGAGCATATCACGCATGCAGTTCACTTTGCATTGACCTGATCAACTCTACTGATGGATGATCGGAACCTAAGATAACTCTTGTCTACCGAGGTAATGCTAACTGGTTACCACCTATTGTTTTCCGAAGCTGTCCTCCTCAGATCAGATGACAATGACTGATTTTCCACCCTTCAAATCGGTTGTTTTAATATTGCCCACCCATGTTATTATAAGTTTGGTACTGTTGAGTCAATACGAAATGCTTGCATCTACCAGCTTTCATGTTCTATCTGCTTTGTTCAAACTGCTCGAGGAAACCAATTGTTTCACATTTATAAGACGAAGATATCCCGCTGAGATCTGAATTTTTTGGTTGTCTGTGATGAATTTTTCTAGTGATCCTTGGTATCGGTCTTGAATGGGTTGGAGAAATATTGTGTCGACTAAACCGAAATAAGTAGACACCACATATAATTACGTCGGTTGACCTATGGTCGTCTTTTGGTGAAATTCTTCGTAGGCACGTACTGGACAGCGGTCAGCTTACAGCCGTCAGGGTATACATACAGTGGCTTAAAACTGCTGTAGTTTGCCCATCAGAAATCTGGAGTGAAAGCTCGTTATGGGATTTGGTTGTTGGGAAATAGTCTTTACTACCAGTTGTATCCCTCAGCTGCTTATTGTAAGTGTCCGTGTTTCATGTCATGCATTCTAACCCAACATTCTGTACAGATTATTGCCCCTGAGTCTTCTCATCGTAATCGCCTGTTGCATACATGTACAGCCTCCTGTATAATCTAAGTGTCCGTGAAAGCCGTCGTATTGAGTGCTCCCCATTTCAGTTGGTTATCAGATCACACAACACAGATACGATCGACTGTCGCCTGTCGTAGCCAGTGGTCGCCAATTTACCTGGTTCCTTGTTAAGAATTTGGTGATTTGAGGAGTACAGAAAGTGTTGTTACTTTACCACCAATAGGTGGGGGCTGTGGAGTGCAAACTGTGTCAGGTGACTAACACCAGATTAACTTATCAGGGGTGCATGATGATACCATTACCTCGTTGGAATTAATCATCCAGTCTGAATAATCAGTCTGTGATTACATGCTTTCATTCATACAGCGGAATTATGGTACTTTAAGAAATAGAAAATATGGTTAGTACTTTGGAGACATATTCATGATATTTGCCCAGCTCTTCGGCTCCCTACTTTACCTTCACCTTATGGTTTACAAGCTATGCTCAGATTTCAAATAACTCAGGATGCTAAACTAAATGTTGCCCCTCCGTAACAGGCTTCCTGCTTGTGTGAAATCACCAGGACGGACCCGACTGTGTGGGACCCAAGCTAACAACCCATTCCATAAAATTTTCCAGTCAGCTGTGCTCGTAAGAATGTAAATGACCCTGTGGAACTACGGAACTATGCTCGTCTATTTTAAATATTCCCAACAGAGTTTTTTGCGAAGACAGATCTAAAATTTACTTGTGAAAGCGGCGGATGGATGCTGAATCTCTGATTATTTAAACTATGCAAACCCTCACAATATTCTCCTAAGGCTTTGTGATATGACAGCAACGGAGAATATCACAACCTGACTAAGTGTTTGGAATTTCCTGTACCCTACCCGATGGACGATGTGATCAAGCTGCATAAGACTTAAACATGTCACTGTTTTAGATCTCGGATCGGCTAGTAATTGTATAAAAATAGCTGACCCTACAACTCCAACTGGCAATCAAAGCTAAAACATCGTAAGTGCCAATCTTACTCATGAAGATGCCGCAGTGAATAGGATAAAGAACTTCAAGCTCCATAGAGAGACAGAGTTAACCTGTACGAATTTTGGATGAAGAACTTATTCGAGGAACTAGACCATCGATACCCCAAATTAATTAATTTTGATGGATGAAGGTGTTTTATTTTTACGGATGTTCCAGTTGCGCGGTGTACTTGACGCACTGGCTGTCAGTTTGTTAGAGTTTACAAACCCCGGGTGGGTGTTGGTATGGAGCTCACACATCTTTTAAGTGAGACGACGAAGGTTGCGTATACGCAAGTGGGGTGCTGCTAATTGTTGAGATAAGTAAACTAGTCGTATTCAGGAAGAGTTTGTTGAAGAACATATTTGCACTGTCTTTAGGTAAAGTTTGGTAGCACAACCTACGTGGACAAGTCACTTGTCACAGCTCACTGTGCTGGAGTGGCTGAGGAGTTCAAGGTGAAATATGATTAGTTTCTTAAAATGTTCAGAAATATTTTCGGATCAAATCTTCTCGAAAACATCTGAATCCCGCGAAAAATGTTCCGGTCGAATTCTAGGAATCTTGAAGAACGTTGTTTCAATCCTTCTGTCATGAACGTCGAGGCCAAATCCCAAGCTTACATCGTAATATTGGTGAAGAAAGCTTGAGGTTACGACGACACGTGTTGTCAGGCCAAACGTTTTATTTTTAGTGTAGGTGACAAGGATTTTGCTAGGCAATTTTTACGCATTTTGTTCAATACTGTGTATACTCTGCTAGACAAACACGTCATAAGCATAATGTGGGTAAGTTTATCGTTTTGTTCGTCCAACTCACTCAGAACGTAAACACTGTAACTTCACTTGTTGACAGTCATTCGGTCGACTTTGGATGGCATGCAGACTTACAGTGTCCAAGGTAGCCTTCTTGATGCTCTTGAAGAATTTCCAATTTAGTTTTCTCTGTCCAGCTTCTCTTTTTCTTCTTCTTTCTACCTCCAAAGAAATCGAAACAAATGACGATCTTCCGACCTGGAAAGTTAGTGTAATAATGCACTTTCATATGTGTTTTTCAGATCAACTGTCTTAGAGAAATCCATGACAAGAATGGTTGGTTATCAGTAGTACCAGTCTTATTGAGAAGCCAGAAGATTTTGCTGAGAGCTCATTCTTTCCCTGGACTTCTTTGACAGAGTTGGTGAATATTTCAAAGTTACGGTGTCTATTTCAAACACTTAGGTAACCCATTAGTTGTTGTTAGGTACGATAGCCTGATGAATGCATAACCTTTCTAATGAACATCAGTGGGCTCAGCTTGATCAACTGTTCTTGAGAGTGCGGTATTGGAGCCGTGTTTAACTTTTGTGTATATCCATGAAAATACACTAGCATACACAAAAAACCGAAGTTAGTGTTATTCATCAAAAAGATAAACGTCCGATCGCCACAGTAAGCTTTATCAGTGATAGGCAAAACCTGTTGAAATACATTTGATTGAAATCAACACATTTCATGGCCAATTCATATTTATTGTATGGGTTCATGTTCAGCTTAGCGTAGCGTTCGTGATATGTTGTTCACGCAAGCAAACCCTGTAGGTGCAAATTGATCTGCATCAAATCATTCTATTCAGGACTTCCTTGTTATAAACAAAAATAACTTCGAAGTCCAATAATACGACATGTACACACGTGTGTAAACGTACAGCAACTGTACAGCTTTCATGTTCACTTTCTGTCGGTTTTGCAATGTTCACTATCATTGTCCACTTGTGTCGAGTGCTGCATTTATCAGAACAAATCTGGGAAGCTGGAACTGTTCTACGGTGCACAGAGTGGCGTCCGAACAATCGCAATCAAATCGTTGAGCGTTATCCAACTGAATGAGACTAGCGCCTGAGTGTATACCAACGAGCTGTTGAAGTTTGGGTGTGCTAAACCAATCGGATCTTGAAGTTGCCTGTATTAGTTGCACGTTGGTTTCGATTGGTAATTTGTGAAAGACTTACAATAGGCATTTTCACATGGGCTGATGTAAGAGGTTAGTCGGTTTAAGGACATATTAGGAAGATGGAAGCATATTTGCATTAAACTGTACGCTTGGTCTGAGTCTTCCGCACTTACTCTTTGCATGAAATTACAGACGTTTACGCGATCGAATGCACAATATAGCATGAGATGGAAAAAAACTAGAGTGCAGGTGCTTCGCGAGATGTTGGCGCTCGCTTATGTACACTAAATACGAGTATACTCATAGTGATCGACTATGCTTAGCTTTAAGCTAATCGATGATCTAGCTAAGGACCACACCTGTAACTTAGTTGTACCACTTGTCTCAGTGGATTACGTAGATCGGTGTTAACTTTATTAACACTGAATAGGACTGTACAGAAACTCAGTCTTCTTCAAGTCCCTCGACAGCAACTCCAGAATGAGTTGGTCATTACAAATGTTAACAACTGCACTTCCTGTTGCAAGATGTGTTCGAAATGTGTTGGGTATGATGGGTGTCATAAATACGAGACACTTAGTGTCCTTCCGGTAAATATTTATCATAAGTTACACCATATTCATATCAACTTACCTTAGCAAATGAACTCAGTTGATTGAACTGTTTGTGATCGTCTTATTACAAACATCGAGATTTAGTATTCCTCACCGAGTAATATGAATTATCTGTGACGGAGCCTTATCAAAAGAGAGAACATCATTATCTGTCTGAGATGGTCAGATATACACAAAAAGGACCGACTGCCCTTGATCACGTCCAGATTTCTTTTTGATTTAAATCATTGTTTATATTTAACGTTCCCACAAGGACCACAAAATGACACAATATAAAACTGTTCGATGGCATACGGGAAGATGCTTGGGTCGAATCCTCCTAGGCCGTGAGAAGGTCAGCGACATTTGCGAGAACACAAACAGCAGTACAATTTTATTCGGCTCACCCAGCCATATCTGGGAACAGCATAATGACTGCTGACAGAAGTAGTAACCAGTCATTTGAAAGGTGCATACGGAGGTTGAATTTGTGAATATTTAATGGCAGAGGCCAAACCAAAGAGAGGGTCTTTGGATTTCATAGAGATGTTACACACTCGTGACTCCTTCAGGTCATCGGGATATTAAAAGATTCTTTGAAACTACGTGTAGCGACAACGTCTAACGGCCGTTGGGATGTCGAATAACCCAGGCCTCGACACAGTGTCCCATTTAGCTTTGAGAGCTAGGAGAAAAGTGAAGGGAGTAGTAGCAGATCTATGTTGACCGCTAACACTATAAAGAGTTCTAAGATTTTCGAGTTGAATATCACCCACTTTCGACCGCAGCCTTCGCATTCAAATAGACTTTGCAGCCAGCCTCTTACGAAAATAAGCACTAGACTAGAGTTCCGTTCTGATTTGAGCTTGTCAGTAGTGTATATAAGATTTGTTATAGAGGTCTTTTGACCCAATCATCCAGTCTACAGCAGCAGTGAGTGAAGAGGAATGTAACGTCGGTTAGACCCAACTAAAAGGTTTAATAAGCATTTTAGTTGCTTACTGAACCGGCGAGTTAAAATTTGCAAACTAATCATAAATAGCTTGCTACAACAAAATGTCGAAGCACCGGTCACTCATACTGCCGACTTGGTAGACGTAAAGAAAACCACTGGATGAAAGCTAAACAAAAGGATGCAGATGAGAACAAGCTGCCAAGGGGTCACTTTCAAACACGACAACCTAATATGTGATTGTACTGCGCTTCAGATTGTTCACACCGTTTTGCGCTCAAGGGCTGCCCTAATAATGCTTGTGTTCAAAGCCAAGGGGAACGTCGACAGTAATCGCAGCACAGTTCTACCGCGCTGGAAACATTATAAGGTGACTATGTTCAGCAGGCTTACTTTAAAATTTTCGGAAACCAATGATCTCCAGGAGCAGTGTAGATTACGGCTTTGTCGGGGTGCTATCGAAATGGTCCGCGTAGTTCGAAATACCCGGCGGGGTGACGTGAACACAACCAACTACTGTATGTTGTCTTGTGGGCTTCACTAAGACGTTTGATTCCGCGTGTCCCAAAGCAAAGTAAAAGTCAGATTTTCGTCTAAATTTTCAGGCAATTTTCTCAATTCCAATGAATGCTGTACGTAGAATCCTGACTGATATCTGGTCGTTTGAGTCGACTTTTACTGATTTTGATATTTTCAATTTCATGGAAATATCTTGTGTCCTAGACCCAAAACTATTCATTCTACGCACTGACGGAATCTTACGAACAGTGTGAGGGATGAATACAGCGCGGATAGTTACTCGTCAAATACTCAGCATTGTAACACTCTGGGTCCTTTGCGCAGTTTGTCCGTAGATGATACTGTACTGTTTCATGCAACGTGGCGAAAATACAGGGAATGGCCCTGACTTTTTGCGACCCCGGCGTCCAAAGTTGGATCTGATATGGGCAGAGAAATTTTCTCCCTTAGCAAACAACTGATGGTAAAGCACCGCTCACATCTAGAAATCTCATCAACGGAGATGGGGTGTAGAGCTACGTTGTGGTTTACTACTTGGATGACAAACTGTCAGTAGTTTTATCCATAAAGCATGAGATTTTAGCTTATACGCCAAAGATCAGCATTTTTTTCATATTTCTTGCAGTACGCATAAGAAAGAACTGTACTTACTAGTTGAAACTAGTTGAAACTGATGCTGTTTGCCTACCGCACAAAGGTTCTGTCCAGTTTGTTGTAAGACAGCGAAGCCTAGACACTGTATCAGTAGAAAATGCAATACTTGAGTCGATTCCATATGTGTTTTAGGTATTCTGCGTTCGGCCATGTTTTCGAACTTACGTTTTGCAGTGCTGCGGTGAGCAAACACGGACGAGATCAAAACCACACTTGCTCTTGAATAACCTTGTTAGCTGGGATCTGCAAGTCGAATGGCTGACGGTCGAGTTACGGATCAGCTGCTTGGCCGGTTGCTGAGATTAGGTAAACGAAACCTCGTCTATCGGGAGCTGCGATGCTAAGATATTACTGATGCAAACTTTCAGCAATGTAGTATTGATCTTAGATTATGGGAGGTCGTAGCCTTGAACCAAGCTGTTTGCATGGTAACAAAGAATGCGAGTGCCAGAAGTTACAATGAGTGATAACTGCGCGACTGTATGTTCAAGAACACGGTATTTAAAAGCAGTTTAGTTGCCGCAGTTCTTCGTTACATAAGTTTGTACATATCGTTGCTGCCTGATGTTGTCACGAATGCACTGGTGAGATCAGATTGGTAGATCAACAGCTTATTTATACTGCCTGGTCAGTAAAAGGCGACGGGTGTTTTTGGCAACGTTGAGCTATGTTTATCATCTGTATCTGTCTTTTTGCATCAGTAAACTCTTCCATCCGTCTGTTTAGTCACCCACTGTTTCCGTTTCAGAAACTCTTGAACCTTTTCGATACATCGATCAGTGAAGATGATGTTCAGTTGGTCACTCCAAAAACAAATTTTTGTTTGGTTCTATAATCTTGTCTAGAGTGTCATACTGTGTAATCCCATGTTGAGCCACTCCTGCATAGGATTTTTAATACCGTTTTTTCTGACTTGGTATTCGTCCTTGGAAACACTATATTTTGAGTCTATGAGGTCTGAGTTTAACTTTTATGTTGGTCACTCCTTTATCTGAACAGCATTAACTAAAAGGACCACAACGATATCAATTGACATAATCCTTGGTTTTGTATTTTATAGCTTAAGTTGGATGCTTGGTGTATGAGTGATACCGCAAGCAATGCAGCGCAAGCCATTTGTGGTGAGGGTTATGTGCGTGCCTCTTTTGGTCTCGATTACTACGACAGGCTAATCCGAAAACAGATGTCGTCAATCATATCTGTTTGTGTTTTCAACCGTATGACTTTAACCTCCCTTTGTAGTGCGCAAAATGTACGCTGTCGTATGACGTCGTTTTGTTCCATGCGCACTTTATACAACGCAGTTTATACAACGCACTTTATACAACGCAGTTTATACAACGCACTTCATACAACGCACTTTATACAACGCAATTTTTGACCTGCACAATACACTCCAAGGCAAAGAAAATCGTATCAGCTGACCGAGTTCTACTTTTGCCTTCCGCAGCGATCACACGATCGCAAGCACAACCCATTCTCTTCAATATACCGAAGTTTTCTGTTGTTCTGATAGGAAAACGTCTTCAATAATGGCACTCCAACTCATGTGGGAACCGGAGCTCGATACAGGCATCACATAGTCGAGGTTTAGCACATTCCAATTAGCTCCAGAGTAGACCAGATACATACTAGTGCGGTGGAACATGTAGGCTCCGGTATACAGTGGCAAAGTTATTAAACTGTGTATCAAATGTGTTGATATATTTCTATATTTCAAAGTTTGGGTTAAAAATTTCCGATTGGTAATCACAGTGTGGCGAGGAAATTTGTTTCAGCAGTTCGTTTTCCAGCAACCTGCTAAATGCATCAAATTTAGACTACTCTGAAGTGAACTATTAGCGGGACAAGCGGATAATGGATGGATTATTGAGGTTAGTCAAATATATATCCAACCATATTCAAACACCACTTTAACAACGGATCGTGATAGGCATATA
Organism: Paragonimus westermani; assembly: GCA_008508345.1. NCBI lineage: Eukaryota > Metazoa > Platyhelminthes > Trematoda > Plagiorchiida > Troglotrematidae > Paragonimus > Paragonimus westermani. Next base: position 9,609 of record QNGE01003927.1, read on the forward strand.
AGACAGAAGGTTGGCCAACGTGGTCTCGAAGCCTGTACGGAACGTTTTTTGGCAAACAGGTTGGATTCTGGAGATGAATTCCAACAATCACAGTTGTGAGCATCATCATTCTCCTCGTTAATCATGACTATTTGACCTCATCTGGATAATTTAAGTGAGATACCTCCATTACACTGACCACTTGATACTTTGATGTTGTTGACCGTATTCACCGCCCCACTACGTAGACGGTCTAGTGGTTTTTTAATTCTGGGGTCGTTTAATTGCGGGTACGAAATCGGGTCGGAAACAATATGGATACGTAGTTTGATGACACAGGTACTTCTAGTAGCTTCAGCTAGCGCATTGGACTTAAACGAATACCTGATATTCATGGATTTATTTCATTTTATATAAGGTTTTCCTTCATCATTTGTCTGTTACATATGTCTGTCCATAGATGTCCGAATGATCGCATATAGATGTTATGTATGTGAAAGTAAGTTCATGATTAATGTTATCATTCGTGTATATTCTTGACTGAATGTCTTCTCAAGGTAAATGATACAAAACTGCTGACCTTTTCATTTACCCGTCACCTATATCACGCACGGCAGTGACATATTGACATGTCGGCATATACGTACATTTGGATAGAACAGGCTTTATTAATTTCAATGTCCACAGAGAAAATTACGAGTTTTCACTTACGAGATTCTCCATCCGTTCTGCTGCGGCGCAACAGAATGAGCTATTCATGGGGGCTCATTGTGATGCGTAAACTCACAGTTTACTGGTTGCTGATTCACATATGAACACAACTATCTCAGCGAACGTTCAGTTTGGTAAGAAATCTTCCCTGTATTACACAAGAACTACAAGCTGACATTGAGTTCGCAGCAAGACAAGAAAACGAAAATCCATCACGTAATTTAACCTTAGTACTCAGTGAAAGTGCAACCAATCCGTTCCACCGGTTGCTTTTAACATATTTAAACACGAATTTCGTCTCACCAGACTTTACCAGCTTTTTAATCCCGGTAGCCATGGTAACTATAGGTGGAAAATAACTCCTCAAATGTCTTTATAATTCCAGCTGTCTAGTATGTCACGTTTGCTTCCCCAGATAAAACTTGAGGGTACTAAATATTCAGCTTAATCTCTACCTTGATCAGTTGGGAATAATGCTCACCTGATATTGAAAAATCCTGTAACGTTTAGCCGTAATCAAAGTCGACTCGATAACTTTAATGATGTTGGGGATTTGTTTTTAATGGAAGTTCAAACCGTCTAGCAACTGATAGAATCTATCCAAAGCTTCTCCCAAGGTAGTCAAACAATCCGAGTATCTGTTTGAAACAATGGTTTCCATCGATAAATATTAACTTGGTTGTGGCTAACGTGAAATCAATGACGTATTGGTCAATATGATCGCCTGAGGATGAAGTGGTCACAATTTAAATCCGGGCCACGGTAGGTGTATGAACTACATACAGACTATAACAATGCTGAAACCTCAATCTAATGCTTGTTGAAAAAGGGTCGCGTGAATATTCCATGACTGTGTAAAACCAGCGGACAGTTGTGAAATAGTTTATGTAATATTAATTTATATACGTTTGTGTAGCATTAATTTTATTTAGATTTTTTTGGTCACGTTCTGAGGTAAGCGAATTAAGTGACTGTCAGAACTCGGTTACGTTTTCACCTACCGAGTTGGGAACAATTGTTCACCACTTCCCTGGTGATCAGTGGGGTCAAGTGTTTGAAAAGACTTTTTGAACCCGTTCTAGGGTTGTGACGGATAATTACTGGTTTGCAGTCCAATTACAAACAGGTGTTAGATTTCATTCTCTTGAAAGAAGAAAGCACAACAGCTGAGGAAACGAAATGCGTTGTCAACTTGTTCACAATCAATGTTAGAGAACGCCTAATCTTGGAATGTTTGATTTTAATTCAGTACTTTTGTCCCTCAAATCAAGACGAACGCACCCAGTTGGTCGCCCGAACCTTCTTCGAAAGCATGAGGTATACGGTGGATAAGTCTACATGACCAGTTGGGCCTAGTTGTTTTCATGTAGAAACAAACAGTGCCGGAGTGCTCGCGGCATGAAGAAAACGAACACCACGGGAAGCTGTCAAAATAGTTTAGCAAGCTTTTTTAATAAGGGAGCACATTTATCATTGCTATGCAAGTACATGCGTTGTGGAATTTATGCATAGTTTTCTGGGTTGTTTCAAGTTGATGTGCGACAGAAAGAAGAAAACTACCACATTTTGACTAGCCGTCTTTCGACCAGGATATTTAATTGGAAAAATTTGCAATCATTCTGATTTTGGACAGACTGGCTCACAACACAAAAATTACATAAACAAGACAGTTGAGTAGAGAGCTATATTTAATTGCAGACAGCTCATTACCATTAGGTGATTAACCACTTAATATTAATTGCGCTCCTACTTCGTATACGATAATGTGTCGAGTTAGTACAGCACAGCTTCCATCAAATCTAAAAAATAATTGGACCTTTGATTTAGGGAGAAAGAAAGCTACCAAACCAATGTCCGTCAAATCCACTGCTTAATGGTAGTAGTGCGTGTGACGATTCATACTAGTAAGACATGATGGCCAGTAAGATTATGGTTTTGGCATCGTCCGTAAAATGAGCCAGACAAAAGAGACGATTTTCAGATTGCCTCTCTTCACTTCGTCTGTCATAAAACTCCAGCAGAAGTCTGGTTCCTCATGTACCCACTTTCAACAGGACTGTAAACAACATTCTGTTTGAGTTAATTCTACACCATCCACAGGTCATTGATCAAACCGAGTCGTTAAGCGAAATATTTCGTGAGGTGAAACTGACGTGGAGTTTTCACCGTAACCGAACATCACATAAAATATCATTTGAAACTGGATAGTCTTGGACGACTGTCAAAATTTTCTGGCATTGACTGTGACCTCTTGATTTAAAGCGTGCTCTTCAACCTGTATAGTGTCCTTCGCTGGCATCCGATTTCTCTTTATGTTTAACCTTGGGTCGATTTCATCGATCCATTGTAATAAAAATCTGACAATTATAATCTTTTCTGGCAATGTGTTTTAGGATACGATAGTGTAAAATCCAAGCACCATCACTCACTTTTGGTCTTTAAGAATATGAGGTAGAAGTGCTTCCAACATGGCTGAAACTTCACATTGGACGAATAATATCCAAAGAAACTTTCTGTGCTAGTGAAACTCTCTCTTAAACAGGAAAATTTTTGACTGTCACGCGATTTAACTATGCAGTCATCAAAAATCGGCAGCTCCCACTTACTGTCTTAGGTCACGGTTCTAGTAATGAAAATAGACTGTTTCCCAACTTGTTTTCCCGTGAGTGTCCGATAACTAATTCCCATTTCAATAACTAGGCTCTATAGTAATCGCCGATATGTCAATCTGCACTATGCGCCTAAGGGATGGATAGATTCCTTCAAAACATCCCAACTGATGGTTTGTATTAGAGAACAAGTGATTCAATTCAGTAAAACATCGGTTTTTTGACGAGCTGATCCAATTGGCAGTACTTCAAACTTCATAGACATTTGGACTCTCAGGCATCCAAAGAACGTAAAATTAGCTCGGTTTGTGAACCTTTCGTCTGAGTTAATCAGGCACGCTGAAGACGACACATCGACCGAACTTTCAGAGATTTAGTTGAAATTAATAAATTGAACTTTTAGTCTTTCGGATGTACCGAAGGGTGAATTACTAGCTCCGTCATGACTTGCTTGAATAGCCGATGCATGTGGTTTGAAAAACGTTTCAAAAATCGGTTGGAAATCGATAAATTAACATGCAACACTTTCAGAATCCTATTTGCCATTAAAATCCACGCGCGTACGGTGAGCTTCAGTTAAGTAGTTCAGAATTGATCTTGAATCTAAAGTGAAGATCCTCCAGAAATGGCAAGATTCATACTCTGAGTCTGTTCTTTTGACACATTGAGGTGCACTGGGATTTTTCCCTCCGGCCACTTGACTAAACTTAGTCTTAGACTAAACTTAGTTCGCTTCCTAGCGAAACATACGAACGGGCCATGTAGACTATTGGGGTCAGTGCCTTTGCCAGATACCATAGATCAGCTTTTGCAACCTTGGTCTACGTCTCTAATGAATTCGTATGGCGTCTAATCAACTAGCATTATTTATGTCCACTCAAAGCCACTCAGTAAAAAAAGAACTGGAGAATCCACCGATACAATTGTCCGTTTAACGGATAAAACTTCCAGTATTATCAAAAAGATGAACCAGGGGTGTTTTGCTAATAGTGAAGTGATACACCTTGATATACGGGACATCGATTTGGACACCACTGCTGACGGTGTATGTGAACGGGTGTTCACACAGGCGTCAATAGGCCATATAAACTGGTACGCACTGTATATGAGAGTATTACACGCAATGAAATCACTCTCTTGAATGTGGTAGTAGTCTTAGTCCCTACCAAGTTGAGTATTGATTGCCTGGTCACTTATTACGCTTCCAGACGTCCGTTCACGCTTTCTAGGCACAAAACGTGGCGATTTTTCTTTCTCTCCCATATACCTATCGTGACAATTGTGATAGCTATGTCTCAACCACCTCGGGTGATCGGTGTCTCGCATTCAACTTTTCGTATCCAAACGGTATGAACAGAACAGTCACCAGATCACCAAACTCTCCAAAACTAATGAGATCTTCCAGAGTAAAGAAATGCTAGTCGCTAACTAATAGTTAAACAACAATTAAAAGCATATTAACTAGCGAGGAGCCCAAAACGACCAGAACTTTCAAATCTACTGTGCAAATAATGTTTCTTGAACAAACAAATTCGCCTCATTCTCTTTCAGTACACTATCCAGACTGTATTTCAGTTAGACAGTAGCTTAGAACGTCTGGTGACGCATCCTAAGGATCCAGTGTCTAAGGGCAACTAGACAGACTGTGTTTACGAAATCAAACGCGGTGATTGCAATGCCAGCTACGTTGGACAGACAAGTAGACGACTGGAAGTATGTGCTGCAAAACATGAGAAGTACACGAGGTTTCCTCCTAAACACACCTATGAACTGAAAAAGCTAGAGAATGATTCGGCCATCGTATTACATGCACTCTCAGAGAATTCCAAGCGTCTGTCTTCTCATGAGGAGCGATTCTGCGCTGAAGCTCTCACCATTTACACACAGCACGCCTGTGTTAAACTCGATGATAGCAAACCTCTATCTGTAATGTGACGTGGATGGATAAACAACGCCAGATACAGAGGCGTCTTGTTTACATCTGTCTCATCCTCACTAAATGGCAAAGGATTAGAAGAATCAGTTCAGATGTGGCACAAGTTGATCTAACCACAGCAATTCCCTCGTAACCTCTCTCTTTTTCGTTGATGTGATTTTGTTTACAACAATCTCGATGAAGGCCACTTGAAGTGGTTTAAACGTATATTGTTATAACCTGCTGGTATCATTGTGTTATTGTCAATAAATTCACCAATACTATGTTAAACACGATGTCCAAACTGTTACCTCCATTTGTACCAAATTTGGTGCGGATATCTTACTGCAGTTTTTGTGTTGGATTTTGGAGACTTTGCTCATTTCAAAACGAGCACCAGCGACTTATGATATATACTAATAGTCAGCTTTAATAAGGGCGAAACTGGAGTCTAGTACTTCCCTATGAAGTGGGCTAGTCGAAAGGCATACCTGAATGCAACAACGATGAACAAATGTGGGTGGTGTTTAGTTGGGAATTATCAAAATCCCTGAAATTTAGTGGAATTATATACAATTCTCAATTGTTTCAGGAATATCAATGGTTTTTACCTAACTGAGAATTTCCTGCTCGCAGGTTCATAGACTTGAGTTAATAGGACAGTTTCCGTTTCCGCAATCGAGACGATCTGGCAGTGCGAGCCCTACCCATACAAGATTTCCGTTTAGCGTTTAGGTGTAACGTCTCTATCGCGTTCAGTGTGAGATTACTGGTGTTGTGATAAATACGCTGTTCTTACAAGCACTAAAGTGGGCTAAGATTTTTACCGATAGCGCTCCTCTAATTGCACTCTCTCGATGACTCTCATGAGGGGCAGTTCAAAACCTATTTTCCCTTGCTAGATTCTTTTTTTACTAAACTTCAAAGCAGAACGACACTACAGTCGATCAGTAACAATCCTTGTGCATCGAAGAATATTCGCGAATTTTGTGGATTTTTACCAGTTGACTGTAACTGAGGTTGAATGAGTGGCTTCCTTTCATAACCAGAAACGAACTATAAAATAGACCGATTGACGGAAACAGGAAATTTATTTAAGATACTGTGGTAAGCTGTCATGCTGAGAAAGAGGACGTTTCTTGGCAATTGCAATTGCCACTCAACAAACAGCTCTATTCACAAACTGATGTCACCAACCTCATGTATTTATCGAGTTGCTGAATTGCACGTCCATTTGAGTGCCTGAAGGTGAGCTCTGCAACTAAATGATAAACACAGACGGTCAGTTTGCCTTACGCACGCCAGCCAGTTTCATTACACATACAGTACCGTTGACATAAACACAACAAACCCATGCCTGGACTAGTTTGTTATAGGGTACAGTTCTTACAACCTAACAGATGCAATGTGAGAAAAGGCATAGTGTCCGCAGCAGATTTGGAGTACTCCGTTCCATCGACAGTTCAGCACATCCCAACAAATGACCACGTAATTATTGCTGTATAGTGATAAATCAAAATGGCTAAACGAGAACAGCGAACAAATTTTTAACACAACGACATCATCATAATGATTCTCCTTCCCGTAGCAACGGTTGCCTCATTAGTGTGTGGATGGGTGAAATTATTTTCGTCAGTTCGTCTAAATACGGTTGCTAGGTGCAGTGTATGTGAAGCATTTATCGTCTCACGTTACCTATTCGAGAGAATTAGACGAAAGGTTAACATCTCGTGGTAAATACCTCCTATTTGAACGAACTGATTTGCAAGAACTCCTGGCTTTAATTGTGAATAATAATCTAATTGGGTTGTTCGTTCGTCAACTCATGCATTTCCACGACCTCTTTCAATTACCTCAACACTTGGAATCAGTCTGAACGGTGTTTTCTTACATAACGGTTCACAGATCGTGTATAATTACATTTTAACAATGTCTTCGCTACTTTTACAGAATCCTTATCGTTCACCCGCGTTACAAACTAGATCAACGAGCCTACTGATTTGCTGCGTGGTAACTTCAAGTAAACGCTCGGGAAAACTTTTTATCGACCAAACACTGTGCCAACACTTTCTTGAAACACATTGTCAGGCCAACATTTTTGCCTGCGTTCGGATGCTCTCAACAAAGCGGGCCAAAGTCTTCATGCTTTCTTCCACACTGTCGATCAATAGCACTGTATGGAAAATTGCTTGTTGTCAACTACTGGAACTTCTGTGTTCTAGTTACTCACTGCTTACAAAACAGTTTCTTCGATAAAAAATAATTGTCCCGTCAATTCTGCTTATTCTACTTTGACTGGAACTTCAAATATTCTATCTAATTCTACTCGCTTGGCATCTTTGCAATCGTTTTACAATGGAAACAATAGAGTTTGTTGAAAGAAAGGTCGTGCAAAATGCATCAGCTATCTACTCCTTCTGTAGAGAATAGGCTAATGCATTTGGTGCATCCCTCTGTTTCTTGATTCGCCGCGTTACGGATTCACTAGTAAGCTTTCCAATGCGTCTGCCAGTTAGACGATCCTTTTGGAGTTCGTTGATATCCACTCCGTGTTTTATCTGGCTTCCTGAACGTTGTTCAGTTCCAATCACTTAGTCGGCATCTGCTTTTCCGCATGATGTAGACCATTTGCTGTAGGATCGGTCGGAATCTTAAAATGAATTGCTCCTATTGCATTGCTTTTGTTACCCGCTAGTCCACCTCAGATCGTTCTAAGCAAATATTTGTTATGCGCAAGAGAGTTTGCAGTGTAACGAAGAGAGGTGGTTAGGCGAATGCTGATGGTTTTGCTTTTTGTTAAACGTTTACATCCACATTTTCCCCGTATTTTCCGTCCGTGGCCGTCAAATTCACCGGCTTATTTCACTGATGGACAGATCACGCCTACCTGGTGAGCAGCAATTCAAACGCAGCCGTTAAGTTTGTACCGCTTCCAAGACCAATTTGAAAATATCGCTTTGAATTTGGCAAGCGAAATTTGAATGTCGCCGTCTGTTAATGGAGATTGTTTTGGCAGCTTCTAGCGAGGTGTTCAATCACTCCAACACTTTAATCATACCTTAATCAGTATGACGAGGTGTTCATTGTTTAGTCCACACATGCACGTCACTGATCGTATACAGGTTTGCACATATTTGCCGAACTCCAGATGCTTAAGGCAGGTACATTGCTTGATGGATATGAATCCGCTTTTGTTCAGATCTGCCTGTTGTGTTGATGTTGTTGGCACCGTCTTTACACGTCTCGTTTTACGTGACCTCTCTGATTCCTCTCAACAAAGCCTGCTTTGTCTTCCTCAGTTGAATGTGATTCGCTGTTCTCCACGATGACACTGTAAGGCTTATTGGGTGACTGAGCAACTTTACTTCAATCTTGCCTAAACTTCAAGATTAAAGTCGTTGCCATTTGTTTGATTGATAAACAAAGGTCCACTCAACTTTGTCCGGCTACTGCACTGCATCAATCAACTTGAAAGTTTCCTTTGTAAGGACGCTTATTTCAGCAATCAGCGTGTACATCTATATCACAAATAGTTCAGTTTCACATTAGCTCTGGATTTCACAGTGCTTGATATCAATATTGAGCGCAGTGTACATTTTTCATATTCTCAGAGGAGTGATTCAACACAAATTTTGTTAAGCAAATCATTTGCACTGTTATCCATCTAACTGAACCCAATTTGTTGTACAGTTACCCGCAAGGGAGCATAAGTATGGAGAATTCTGTTAAATGAAGTGCAACTTGAGCTGCAAGCTTATTGATCCTAGTGGACGTCAGAGTAATGACTGAGCACATTGGCTGTTGGTTCCTAGTCAGGAATTGGTTGTAAATACAATCTATCTGCTATGCTCAATCATTCTTTCATTTCATGCTGTTAATCAGCAGAACAGCCAGACGACTAGTAAGCTAGCCAAACTGGTTTTAATATACTGTGCTGTAATCTTGTCACATTTTTTTGTAGAGCTATCAATGCCGAAAAAATCTCGCAATCATATAACTTTAATTGCTTCAGAGCAATGCAACGACAACCTTGAGAGCCGGTCATACATAATAATACCAAACCACATGACCTAGCTTCTTTCACGAAAGTGGTTCGTGCCTATCTACCAACTTCCCTGGGCGCTCGACGTACTCTGCTCTCCAAAGAACATTGACATAATCAGTCGAACCCGATGGAAGTAATTAAATCCGCTCCTTGCCCAACCAGTACAAAAAGTTAATCAAATAAACCCATCGATCCATCTGTTGCTTATCACCATGACCATGTCAACCTTGTAAATGATCGATTACGACCTTTTGCATCATATTTTCTCCTTCGTATTGTAGATGTTTATACAAAAACTCAGAAGACAAGTGTCATTTGGCAAATGATCGCACACTACGATTTACTTGTGAAAACTTTATAATTTTCAAGAATGAAGGAAAAATCGGACGTTAAACTGTGCGTCTAGAACAAAAATTTGAGAGCTGATTAGATTTGCGTGAAATGTACTTCCCCATCAGTATGAGAGGTGAATTAAGCCAGTCACAGACCGAGTTTACTTATTTCTACAACCCATGCTAAAAAGTGAATGGTATATTCTTGACAGCCTTCTATCATTTTCACAACAGAACATTAACCAACAATTGGGATTATGCAAACTAAGTAGCGAAATGTTACATACGATTTTAAGTGAAAATGCGGGAGTTATTCAAAGTAATTTAGGCTTAGCTGCCTGACGTTTTGCGCGAAACTGTCGGAACTAGAAAGAAATCACCCAAAATCAGTTTCCTTCTGCAATTTATTGCTTTCTTTAATTTGGGTGAGTCAAATTTGTTATATTTTATCAAAAGATCACATGAAACTAAATTTTGACTGCATTTAATGTTCATCAAAGAAAAGTGAAAATCAATTTGAATAAAAGTGAAAGGCTCGTTCAAATCATTTCACCAGAACTTTGACAGACGACTTCCCATGAAAGGTGAGGTTTCGTGCTTATCTAGACTAGTAACCTTAGGCAACAAACAAAACTGAACTTAGAACCCAGCGCCGAAATTTCACGGCGATCACAGTGTGAAATATTTTGCATGAAGTTCGGACATATTTGATAATACAACTATGAAAATGACCTAAAAATTGCACACGCTGACTAGGTATCTTACCATACACATCCGAGTTCCTAACCCAAGCCGAGATGGCACCACTCCAAACATCATTATGCGCCAGTTCCTCTTAATCTAGTTTGATCGGTTCACACCAGTCAGCAGTTTTACTTTGTAATATATACAGTCTGATTGGTTGTAACCGGCTTACAAAGAACAAAATGAGCGGAAGAGATTTAAGGACACAGTCTCACGTCACTGAACACGATAATAGCTATTCGAGTTCAGCTATTGAAGCTGTCTCGGCCAGCCCAGTTTGGATGATCATTGTCAAACAGAGCTGTGCGAATGTTATTGTCCATTTGTTAAGATGGGACACAATCGTAGAAACGACTGTGGTCATGTGTGGACCTCCGGGAAACACGAGAAAATTTGTGTATGTTGAGATATTCATTTCAGGTCAAAGTGACAGGATTTACTGTTGGCTGCGTTGATAGATCGCGATGAGCCTGTAAAATTTTTATTTTGGGTATTCTCGGTAAATGCGCATGTTTTGCTTTGCGTTACCATATTGATGTCAACTACACTGGTCATCTAGTTAGAGTGGTCTATAGCCGGTTTCTGGGCCCATTGGTAATATCTGATGTAGTTAGCATACATCTACGTAGTAGATATGACTGTATTATTTATTTCAGATTTACTTTAGCAAAACGCGTGCGCCACACTCAAGCGCGGCTTTCCAGCGAACGCTGGTGTTTTAGAATGGAAGAACACTCGATTTCGGAAACATTTTACGGTGGGTTAGCGAGTAACATGATTTTAAACTTCCTTGAGGTTGTCACGATGTCACATCCTGTTGGCAACTGGAAGGATTTGAAGTAAACTGGGAGGCTAGAAACTGGAGGTGGTAACTTTTCTACGCTCCGTTTGGATTAAAATCAAGTTTCCCGTGCTGAAAACAGGCGGTTTGACACTAGTATTTCTGCGGAATTCGGAAATCGCTCGGCCAACAGAAACAGTGGGAACACATTTTGAATCATCTCTAAAATTACCTCGAGGCTTGGTTTATAAACATAGCTACACAAAATTACTCTTTCTTGGTTGTCGTTTGTAAGCAGACGGTTCAGTCTAACCCTACAAAAATACCATTTTGATTTTTTCACTCATTTTTTATTGTGAGTACCTCAGTAGATCTGAAAAGCATTAACTATAGGCCTTTTCGGCTGCACAGAAATTATCAGCCTCAGAGCTTGCACGAACAAGGAAAGTCCACCTAACTCTCTGCACCGAGAGAAAAGGATGAGGCTTTTCAACTTGCATCGCTGATAGTTGAAGAGGCAATCTCGTCCAACTGCCAGACACTGTTTATTAGAGTAAAATGCAGAGAAAAGAATGCTGTTGCATCATTAAGTAAATTCTTGGTTAAGCTACAACGAGTTGAAAACCAAAGAGTTATCGGCTTCGCAGCGTTTCGACCCTCTCGGAGAGCCTTTATCAAGCGATTCAAATCGGAAAATTCACATTGTACATGTTTCAAATGAGGTAGTCAGCACCTCGCACGTGTATGCATGTTTAACAGGCGGTGTGTGGACAATCTACTAATAGAATGCATGGGTTCACGGTTCACCTGAGGTCACCGCGTGACGAGCCCAGACGCAACCAAGGCTAGATAGTGTATGCTGTGTGTGCAAGCATACGGTCAATCTACAGGCCTGTGGACTGTTTGGGATGGGGTGGATAACAGGGATCCGCACACCTTTTCCGACGTGGTGTCACAGTTGTCCACCCAGTAAATCGTGCCAAACAACTGACAATTCCAGGCTATCACAGCGATTCACCGCTTGTGGTGTACTAGCCATCCGCTAGGTTTCTGCGATTGGACGTTCTTTGTGGTTACGAAAACCACCATTAAGCACAGTTGGATGGTGGAAGTCAACTTGGTGATGGTTGAGGATCGCATGTGCAGTAATGGCTGAATCGTGTTTTTATTTCCGGAGTTGGTCAGCGTCGGTAGGGGGCTTCTTACTACACCTTACGTGGTCTTTAGTGTGTTTTTCAAGTTGCTGGGCAGTCTGTCCAATGTACGAGGCTTGACAATCTTTACATTTAATTCGATAAACACAGTTTGACTGTCCTTTAGGTGGACTAACTTATTCCTTAACGTGTTTGTGGCTTTAAATGCCACTCTGATATTGTACTGGTTGAGGACCCGTCTAAGATCTTCCGATGTATTCCTTCTGTACGGAATAACAATAGTCGATAGCCAGTTCCTGTGCTCGTTGATCTTGTTGTAATGTGCCTCCTGAGTTGGCCGTAGAATCCTGTCACAGTAACCGTTGACTTTAAGTGTCGATTTCACAATGTTGTATTCTTTCGAGAGCTCGTCCTTGGAGCTGGTTAACAACAAGGCCCCCTAAAATAAACTGGATGCGACTGCTGTCTTAGTGCACATGGGGTGTTCTGATCTAAAGCAAAGGTACCGATTAGAATGGGTGTCCTTTCTGCGCACGCCTGTGTCCAGTTTGCCATCGGCTCTCCTGCGTATTCTGCGGTCTAGGACACAGCTCTTGGTCCACTGATTCGCGCTCAATTGTAAATTTGATGTGGTGATGAAAGGAGTTTATGTGCTCCATGATCTTATCAATAGTTCCTTTACATATCACCACCAACGTATCATCGACATACCTCCACCTTCTGAATTACTGTCTTATCCTAGAAATAACAGAAGTTGTCCTTATAGTAGGACGCAAAACAGATGAAGACTCTATAAAAGAATACCCTGGAGTTTGTATCGTACGAACACAATCAGTGACAAAATAACTTTATTCGGGCTCCTGACAATTAAGACGACGGCTGTCGTGTAACGAGGAAACGTGACAGCTTTCTTCCTGTTTACCTGTCATTTCCTGATATGAACGCATTAACCTGTTTTGGGACTGTTCACCTATGTTCAAGCAGATTGTGCGTTCGGTCCAGGTGACAGGTTGTCAAATTAACACTGGCTGGAAACCACGAACAGCAAACCGTTTAACTATAGTGTTTTACAGTTCGCTAAAAAACTTCTTGGTATGCATATTAATTGTGAATACATTTAGCAAACAAAGGAAAAATCTGTTTTTTTCTTCTGAATTCTCATTATTCCTGTCAAGTGGTGACATCTAGCTAAAAAATGAGTGGATAAAACGATGGAAGATTGTTTATAAATGAATCAGCTAACGTATTATGTTGAATATATAAACACTTTGAGAATTGGAAATCGAGTCTATGTTGATATTCGTGGATAAGAATATTCGGAAGATCAATGCTAAACCTGGTGACTCAAACCACACGGTCACCGTGACACTTTGAATAACGTAAGCCAGTAGACGATTACATCAAGGAATACCTCTTTTTTAAGCCGTATGGATTAGCGGAATTATAGCTCCAATTGGTCTACTCCAATTCCGGAATATTCAGTGCTTCTATTGCGCTTTCGTGAATAAAATGCACGTAGAAGCCTGATTAAGAATCTTCATTAGAAAATGAAGTGTACTGCTTTTAATGAAATAGTACCCAGCCTTATGTCACAAATCAGTGTTCATGAACTTTTGATACAAACAGCTTTGAAAGCAGAATTGAGGAATTTTTCTCGGACGTGGAGTCTCGGCAGCAGGAACAGTCAAGACTGCAATTTAAGTGGTTTAGTAACAGGCTGAATTCTGAAATAACTGAACCGCAAAGGTTGATACACGAGGCCTTAAGTTCGGTTCTTGTTTTGGGTGTCTGTAACATTATAGTACAAATCAGTTCCGGTTACCCTACGCCTCTAACAATGAATTCAACGTACTGGAAAACATACCATATCCGCCTACTACACGACACTCACCCGAGAAACTTGACAAATAGGAGCTATCTTTCACCACTTCCACCATTTTAGTCCCATGAATATCCGACGTTAAAGTGTGCATTTAGTCTCTTGTCGCTACTCAGGACCCACACATTGCACACTCAATGCAGACTGGGTGCAGGCTACTCCCAACATGACTTCATTGTACCTTCAACTAGAAAACAGAGATGCACCATACCTTCTTTAGCTACCTCAGACTTTGTCCCTGACATGTCACCTGGAATTCCCGTACAGGGCTGTTGAATCTGACAATACACCTGTCGGTGGGGAATTGAGCGAGTTACTTCCATGTCAGTCGACCATGAAGACAACGAGGCAGATGATTAGCTTTTCCGGCTGCATACTTTTATGGTAGACTGACCTGATCGGGAGCCGAATATATCTACTCGGAACCGAAGGTTCTTAAAAGGAAAAAACGAAGTAAGTCTGAACATCACAGGTGATGTGAACTAACGATCACTCATTTAATATGCTTCCTGCCTCATTGACATGTGGGTACAGAGTTTGACTGATGTGAGTTCACCCCAAACGTGTTGCCCACAGTCGATCGCAGTATCAGTTGACGTGTACCAGCAAAACGGCCGTCACAGTATTGGTTAAGTTACTCTCGTTTTTTTGGTGAATTCCACAGTGACAAAAGCATATTTCAACTTAATGGCTGGTGTTCGTAATTCCTCATTCACACAGACAAGGTGAGATAGATTGGGGCAGTAAATGATGTTGGTACATTCAGGTCTGCTGACTGAATACACCCAGACAACGAAAAACGAATTCATGTTTCCTACTCAACATTAGTCACGCTTGATCGCTGCCTTCGCACTCAGGTAAGCCTTTCGGCCTGCACACTTCGAAAGGAAGCAGGAGAACCGAATTTTGCTGTTATTGCAGCTCACCAGTAGTCCACAGTAGTTTTGCGGTTAACAAGCTGATCTCATAAACGCGAGGGTTGGTTTAAAAATTGCGGTCCGAACAAGGAGTTGTGCAGCTCACCAGCTTCAATAAAAGAGGGACTTGAGTCTAGCACTTCATTCAGAAGACATCCTTATTACCACAGGCAGCAATACATCAGTATTTCTCATTTATGCTTAACTGACTCACAACGATGGAGAAGAAGCAAACCCTGCGCGGAGAGCATAAAATAATGGGAGATAAAGGGAACTAACTGCTAAACGGATGAATACGTCTATGTTTAAACATTTAACGTTAAGGTACCTATAACCTACAAACAAATAACCGAGCTGAAATGAAATAAAGACGTCAGCGGTAAGATAGCGTCCTTACAACTTTCACCGCCCCACAGCATTAAATGCAATCATTTTACAGATAGCTGGGACAAACAACAACAGAAACAATCACGCCGGTGAGTCCGATTAGCTACCATCCCATCTAGCGTCTCCAGTTACCGACTCTTTGGATCGCGAGGGCCTAAGCTTGAGAGATAAAACCTGGCTCACAGTGGCCACTCCGTCCTAGGGCGATTTCATTTCTCCATGCCATGTCTTTATCTGTCCACCTCACACATTCTGCCACTCGATCGCAGCGTCGGCAACGAGTGCTTGATGTGGCGGACAACTAGCTGACATGCTTAGTACTTGACCTAACCGTCTGAGTCTGTGCAGCTTCAAGGATTGAACAATAGAACCCGTTTGATAATCACTACCAAACCTCCGTTTTCTAATCTTTTCTTTACTTATTCGCGGATGCCACTCGACAGAAGTGAACGAACGCAGACATTGACGGTTGAATACCTGAAGGCAGTGCACGTCTCCCATCCCGAGCGGCCAGGTTTCGCTACCGTAAAGTAACACAGCCCTCAATGTTGTCTGATATACGCAACTTTAAAGCCACAGTGAGATGCCTTTCTATCGCCGTAGGTGCCACAGAATTGCAAACACCGCCCTAGCCCTAGGAATGAGCGCTCTCATGTATTCTCTGCAGCTCCGCCGCCGCTAATGCAGCTTCCCAAGTGGGCCGACCGAAGGACTTTCTCAAATTTCAAAGGCTGCAATCGAACGTGGTTAGTGTTCAGTTTAAACTAATTTGAATCCTCGAACTTGTACTAATAGTCCTGATCACGCTTAGTTCGTGCAATGCAGAAAGTAATTTTAACCATTAAAAATACATACTATACTGCCAGAAATAATACAGAGCTACAGAGGTATTCGATGTCTGTCTTCCCGTCGAGTTAACGCAGTCACTCCTGTTCTATTATGTCGCAAAATCCAAATTAATTAAAAGGTCCCTAAATCGTGGACCGTGCGTGTGCTGCTACCTGTCTCATTAAATAACCTGGTAACCATGACACGGTAGTCAACTCTAGCCGACCGGAAACGTTCAGTATAGAGGTCGCAAGGTACACGGCTAGTTATAAGGAAAGAATTAATTGTCTGGTCAGGGATGAATAGTACAGTGCCGGAGAAGTTGTCTGAATAAGAAACCGTGCGACATACTTCTTAATCTATATTAGCGCCCCAACTGTATTCAGACAGTTGTTGTTAATATATGGTAGACATACAAGTTGTGTTGAGTGTTACACATTATAAGTTACGTATTTTTCTCTAGGCTTCTCACCTGCGCAACTTTTGTGCAACTGCTGTCAATTTTTCGTGAATGAATTACTGACTTGTTCCACTGAACATCACAGGTCGTAAGTCTGTTCCGTGATAAAAAACGTCAAGGGCGGTGAATTCAGAATAAATGAGACGGGATTAAAAACTCGAAATGGTTTCCTCATTTTCTTTCCGTTGTACTCAGACAAATATCGTCAGATCCAAATCTTAACAAAAGGACATTGAGCGAAAACATTATTTCCAATCAACTGACGACCCATTTTTGATACTTGATTAGACATATCTCAATTCGGATAACAAACCAAAATGCCAAAATATTATTCATTCGCATTCAAACAAATGACAGTCTCTATAAAAGTGTTTACCTGATAAATGACATACTTTGTTGAGGTTTTATTTATGATGTCTGTAAAGCGTTCGATTCCTGTCGGTTCTGTCAGTTCATCAGTTAGGCACACTCATTTCTTATTTTAAATATATATGTGTAAGACTGATGGTTAAGCAGTTTAACATCATATGGTTGGTTGGATGTGTAGGTTTCCGACGATTTTACGAGTAGATCACACTCACGGAGTGAAACAGCTTAGCAGTTTTCTAATAATCATTATTGCGATCTTTCGAACAACCAAACTTAAACTTTTCGCCCCATATATCGACTCGCTTGCGCATTGTTTTTGCGGCTCTCTTACACTGTTTCCTCTCAATTCTCTTAATTACGTACCGTGTTGTCCGTGCTAACAAGGAGTGTCGGGAAGTGCTTAAAGTGCAATCGAAACCCATTTTCTTGTTTTTTCCTTGTGTAGCATGAAGGACCCCATTTTCTTAACAACTTACGTTACTTCCTGTTCTGGATATAGTTGCACAATACACGAAGTTGTTTTTGCCACCGACAGTATGCATGCTTGATTCGTCTAATGTGTATAATCCGTGTAATTCGGTCAGTACAGCTGACTTCACGACTGTAACAAAAATTGTTGCCTATTCGTCATGTTTACGTTTATAGATCAGTAAGACTATTTTTGCCATGCCCCATCCTACAATAACCTGCTCCCATGAAGACCACTAACCCAAAGCGACCACTTTTTGGAGAGACGGTGCGCATGGTGCAGATAGCCCGCGGTATTCGTAGCCCACCTACCAAACAGTCAAAATACTTGTTCTTATACAACACGATCACCACTAACATTATGGGTAGCGTATGCCTAACTGGGCCCTTTATTCTAATTCCAAGATAAACACACGCCGCCAAAACTGGTACTCACGAGCGATTTTGGAATCACTCTTGTAACCTTGTTGTTACAGCAGGAGTCATATATGTTTAGCCTATCGATCATCAGCACCGTCCCACGAGAACAAGGATGGATCAGCCTGCGAGGCTAACGGAGATACGTGGCAGTATTTCAAGTGTCAGGAGTGCCACTGAGTCGTGTGTACCATCATTCGGCGAAATGTGGTCCTGTTGCGTCATTTTGCTTTTTTCAAAGTAAAACGAGATACCGGCGTCCTCCTCTTTGTTGAGCAACTCAGAGGAAGGTTCATTAACTTCCATTTATAGGAGTTGGCCAAAGACATTCATAATTCAATTATCCTAAACTACATTATCATTGCAGTCATGGAGAATTACTTTCCAAATTGAGGCTTCGAAACATATTCGAAAGTAATTGACGAAGTGCGAAATAACGTCTTCCGCTATGGTAAACTTATTCACGATCAGTGAATCTCCCACCAGGTGAAAGGCCCACACCGAAGCGTTGTGAGTAGAAAATCCACCACTATTTCCTCTGTGAAAAGATTATTCAAATATTGTGAGTGTCACGAACAATTCTCTCTAATTCAGCCATGAGGATGTTGTACAAAAATGGTGAAGGGGGATGGTCTTGAGATACTCCGCTTATGGTACTGAAACTGTCAGACAGTTAACCATAAACCATAACCGAAACGCAACTTCGGGAATAAGGCGCCACTAGTACGTTCACTTAATTGGTCGGCACAAACCTGCGTTTAAGCCACTCTAAAAGTGTCGATCAATCCGCCGAATCGAACGCACTTATATGGTTGAGAAATGAAACGACTGGTTACCAGCGATACATATGACGCTTATCCACAATTTGACGAACAGTAAACATGTGATATATACATTGCTATCCAGGACGAAATGCTCCCGGAATTGTCATCTTCTGAGTTTCAGTGAGTGAACGAAGTGTAATAGATTTCAGAACCCCAGTAATGACCGGAGTCAAACCAGTTCCCCAATGATTTTCGCGCAAGCGCCGGATTCCATTCTTGAATATTGAAGCTATTACCGAGTGACTCCAGAACGGAGAGACAGTCTCCGTCCCCCCCCGCCCCCACACGCTGAAACGACTAAGTCAAAGCCTCTACTGAAGACTTCCTGCCTTCTTGGAAAAGCGTTGGCACGAAGTCATCTGGGCCAGCAGCCCTATTACGTCTGACAGCCGAATCTTAGTTCTACTGGGTGGTTCCAAATCTGTCGATCAGGGTGTTATATCACAAGTTCGTGGGGGCAATACAGTAAAAGCCAGAGGCTTGGTAAATTGATCCTCGAGTTATTCTGTCCAGCGGTCTAACCTTCTGGACTCACTGGAGATGTGTGTGTCATCTGCCTCCCTGATGTCTTCACTGAGAGACGGTGGCCTGTAACCAGTAGTCCGGATAAGTCTGCAAGCGTTCGCTGAAACAAAAGTGGCTCCCATTTCCTTCACCTCCTCCATTGACCCAGTTTCACGATTAGCAATCAGGTCGGGCCTCAGTGTCCTACAGATATCCCTCGTGAAATTGATAGAGGAGCTGTCAGGAGGAGTTATCATTCTGGCATCCAACTGCTCCATTGATTTCTTCGGGGTCTATGTTTGTCCACTCCACGAACCACCGTGTCGCATGTTACAACATCTGTTTCACAAACGCATGTGGGATGGAGGTCTATTCCCTGTGACGATCCTCGAGACGAGGATTCTTAAGTCTTCCTTCCAGGTAAGTCCGTTACTTTTGTTTCGCCGACAACATGGCAGGTTTGTCAGCAATCATTCATTGTTCTGTGTGGGGTAGTTGCCTAGTGAGAGTGAGAATGAATCTTCGATGTACCGACGCATGATTTGAATCCAGCAGTGTGCTCCAATAAGAAGGACAGTGCTAATTGTAGTCCCATCATCCATAAATCACAGCCATTTAACAGTTGAAGGGTCTCGAGAAGTGCATAATGGGTATCGGGTGACAGTGTGGGTGCTATTATTTCCATACGTTGTCTGCTGTCCTGGATTCTACTCTCTGAAATACAACATACATCGACGTTCAACGAGTCTAACGTACATTCGAGAGCGGTCTGTTGACCTATCTGTTTTGGAATGGCAATATTCAAGGCACATATATTAAATCACATCCATGGTGTAAGCTAGAGATGGAGGAGGCCTGAGGCTAAATGGTAAGTGGTGGGACTCATCTGGACAGTATTATTATGGGTAACTATATCTATCGTGAGACCTGCAGTGGGATTACTCGAAATGTGATCGAGAGGGGCCTGAGAGCTAACTTTGATAAGACAATGAGGGAGTGATCAGCAGTAGCATGTTTTCGTCTCCCCACTCTGCTGTATGCAGAGGATTGGGCGTCTCGGTTTATATTGCGAGTCGCCGGATGCATTCTGGTGTTTTGAATATTCATGGCTGTGGTTTGTCTGAGATACTGCCAGGACGCCTGGATCTATACACTATGGCGATTGAGGTCTCCAATGAATTCCTCCCGTTCAAAAGTCTGCGCCGCGAGTCATATGTTGCGTGGAAATGCAGCAGAAGTATTATTTTAAGGAAAAACCTGCCAACCGTTTTCTAACCTCCAACCTGAGGACTTTCAGACTGTGGTTCTTCGGACCTCTACCTATTGGACTGGCTGATACGAGTGATTTTGTGAACGTTGTGTTTACACCACCCAGTTTATTCAAATCAGGTCATCGAGATGTGCAAGCTTTTACACTGCGTCATGGTTCAGTCTCAATGTGGTAGGCGGATTGAAACTACTCTCATTTATTTACTCCTTGCCCCTAACAGAAATTCGATTTGTGCGGAAAAGATTTTCGTTGGAAAATCGTAAATTTTCTTTACAGGGAATCTTCTGTTGCACAAGGTCGTTGTTGAAATTTTGGTAAGTGTTCAACCATTAACCTCAGCTAGTCAGTCTAACATATTCAATCAAATTGTTTGTTGAAGCAAGTAGTTGAACCGACATTTTAACGGACATCGTGTTCGATGACTGACACAAAGGGTTGATCCCATTCTTATCTGTTGGGTGTTGTTCGATTTGAGATTTACAGACCAGAAAGTCGATTCTCCGAAACTACCACCAAATGGAAACCTGGTACCCGAAATCACATTCCGATAAAGTGTATCTTTCATGCTAACTAGAATTGTTTGCAATAATGCGACGTACGTAGTATCTTCCCCTTAATATTTTCACTCCCCTCTCATATTCTTTATGGTGTGATTACTGTGTGCACACATAGCTCATCAAAAGTGTAAGTGACCAGTTCAAGTGAATTCAATGAAGCATTCAAGTTTATTGCCACTTCGGATAACATAAATTCGATGTTGATGAGACTTGCCAATCAGTTCAACCAGTTAGCAACATCGGTTTCTTTACAAAGACGAAACCCTGTTTAAAATAAATACAAAACTCTACCTTGTGTAACAGTTGAACATTGATTGCTAGTCTTCTTTTGTCTGCTCGGTTTTATCTGATGCATATCCGTCTACGGTTTCTTCTGTGTGTCAGTTTACTCCAACGTCCGTTGTCTTTGTCGGCTGTCAGTTGCAGTGTGCACCAGTACGGACGCAGCGCCATATTAGCAGATACACTGTGAAAAACTGGCACTGCTGTCGTCTTTCAGAAAGCCTACTGCAGGAAAACTCTCTGACGAATTACAGGAATATATAATGTTACCTGCTGCATACAATCCTGTGTGCCATGGATATTGAGGAAAAAGTGGTTAACAGTGTTATTAATTTTGAGACGGTCTCATACGTCAGTGGTATTGGTACGACGTTTGAAAAACTGGAATCATTTCCTTTATCATGTGCAATCTTTTGCGAGGCTATCTGTAAAATAGCATGAAAATCCGAAAAAAAACCAAAAGCAGGCTGCTCATAAGCGTCATTCTGGAAGGGTTACTTAGCAAACCTAGAAAATGAAACTTGTCGATGTGAACCGGAAGCTGACTTATTTTGCACTTAGACATTTGGACTATAACCAGTGTGTTTTACAGCCGTTGAGAAATCATTCATCGAAGACTAGGTTGTCTTTGATAGAGACAGTAACAGAATTCGGGTTCTGCTCTTTCACAGATGAGATTGTTTATTAACTCGTCATTGGCAGATATAGTGGGTTGTGATAGACAGAATATTCTTCTACTGTGAACGGTGAGTCGTTTAGATGCGCTGGTTCCTACATATCATCCAGCCAGCCGGTTAGTTAACAATGATGACATTCAAACTTGGGCAAGGATGATTCCACTGGTACATCAAGGTGGTGTAGTACAGATAATTCATACTGATGTGTTATACGGTCAGCTGACGTTTACAGACCCTTCGCCCGTTTCTCGCAGTGAATTAACAATCAGTCCTGAGATCGGCTACATCAGTTTCAACTGTTACAACCCAGCACACATCATATGAGATCGCACCTTATTAGCATGAGTACTTTTGGTGCCGGTACTTCAACTCTCGGTGGACTACTTCAGCGCGGTGGAGAGGTACGTACAAAAGCCCGCAACGAGCGGATCAGAGACAACACGGGCGACCAAAGGAATCATCGCTCAACAGGATCGGGCCAACGGACATGACATGACAGGAAAAATGGGGTAGATAATCATTTTGAGGGGGTGATTATTCCGACACTCGCAGGAGTATCTTGACGTGATCCTAGAAGACGGATAGATTGCGGATAGATTGCGGACAGTGCGAGCAACTTGACGAACCACCACTCAACGGGATCAGCCCAATGAACGAAGAATGGCAGTGAAAACTCCGTGACAGAAGCCGTCGGACACTCAAATCTGGCCGAAGTTCACACGACGTGTGAACGGAAACTGGGGTGTTGTGATCCGAAATTTTGCCTTTTAAACGCGAGCGCGCGTGTAGCATGGCAACCAGTCAGTTCGACAACAAGAATTTTGCATTATTGAGAGTATTTTTGTTACAATACTGTGCAATTCTCGTTCCAGGTCGTGTTCCCTTCCCGACCTGGTCGTTTGGGCCGAAATAGTGTTGTAGTAGCTTCGGGATTTCTAGGTGAACCGACCTCATATTAATTGGGCCTGGGTTGTAGACGCTTCATTTGGTGATATAGATTTTTAAACCTTACAGTTTTACTGATTTTTGAGCCGTTTGTTTCAGTTTATCAAAAAGTTATCCGAAGGACAGTTTTTTTGCTCTATGTCCATTACCTCGACGGTCAAATATAATTCTTTATTGCTGCATTGTGCTGAGATATCAGAGTAGCTGGGGCACCAACACAAACTATTCTTGAACAGATTAAGACCGGCTGACACTTTTGTTGACAACTCTCCAGAAACGTACAGAATGCACTGTATTCCGATAAGAGAAAATTCGATGAGTGTTTGTAACGTACTAGTGTGGCTTCTGTTTCACTCAATTACTCCCTGACTGAGAAATGTTTCAGATATTTGCAGCCAGAGTAGCTATTTGGGTTTCCAGTCAATCCGGACGGAATACCCAGGAACTTACTGGGACAATACGGATGACGGGATACTACCAGATCAGTGCGCTTTCTCATAATGGGTGACATTTTTGGTTGCCGTGTACGTTATGCAACGTTGAGTTCAATAGTTCAACGGGTGCAGCGAACATTTCTGTTTAGGTTTTGTTAAGGAAAACTTGACAAGTGAACAGATTATGCTGGGAACATCAGATTTTTTTCTCAGGTACTGTTATCCAACAAAATCTTCCTTCTCTATGCTTCTGTTTTTAACAAGGAGTGAGAGGTAGCTGTTGTTCCTCAGGAATTAACAAAGAAATGAGCTTTATGATTTAACTGAATACTGGTGCACACTAATCATGCTCTGCTTATACATGATAAATACAGAATCACGTGCACGGAGAGTAAACGCTGATTTCTGTCCGTTTTTTCGAACCTTTGTGTCTTTGAATCTGTAGAACATCCAAAAATGAAATTTATCGCGAGCGTACTCTCCTTAATGCGAGTTTAACGTTCAAGTAAACCAAATTCAGGGCTACAAAAACCGGGATTTTATACTGTGCACTTGTACAAGTAATCGGAATGTCATCTACGTAGTCTTGGCGGATTGACCGGTTCTCCTCACAAGTGATGGGTATTCTGGCAAGGAATAAGGCCGAGATGAGGTCCGACGAACGGTGTATTATAGCCACTCCAAACAAAAGCGACATATTTACAATTGTTTAGTTTTAATGAGTTGACTGGTTACGTGAAGGTCTTTCGGAATTTTCTTGGGGTTTCCTTTTTCTGCTTACGGAGAGCAGGCGGTCTAATTTGCAGAATGTATCCTATACTAGATAGCTGCTTAGTATACGATTGAGGAATACTTTTAAAACGATTTACGAATATATATGTGGACTTTTTCTGGAAATTTTCGGTAGGCAATTCTATGGCATTTTAATGTCGAAAGATTTAAGCGCGCCACGCAGGTACTTAGGACTCTATGGTATGGTGGGGTATAATTTCAGATCATCAAACAAAGCGAGTTAAATTTTGACCACGTACATTCAGTAACGTTTGTCCTTCTGACGAACCAGAGCCAAATAATGGGAACGAAAGTTTTGTTCAAGGAGATTACACTACTTTGTTTCTTTCATTTGAAAAAATGTGAAGTGCAGGTTTGTTTGCCATCAGGTGTGTTCCACCACATTCTAAGTGATATGGAGCCACATGCGTTCGTGGCGTGTTGTCTGCTGAGGATTAGTCGGGTAATAGCCACCCAGATAAGTCAAATAGCTCGGAATGGTTTTATCCATATCAGAAGCTTATCAGCACGAACCTGCCGTTTTAAGTGCAGAACGATGCCTATTCCACCACCAAGCACTTTCTTGAGACTCGAATTAAGATTGGTCAGTATGATGCCATCCGGTTGTTATTCGTGACTGTATAAAACGAATTCACCAAATCGCCGGAGTGTGATTATTTTTCCGCATCTGTCCATCCATGTGATCATGTAAATTGTTTGTACTGGTAATGCGACTGTACTGGTAGACATGTAAAATGCACTACTGGTCCACTTTCACACAACGGTTCAATTCATACACCGTTTTCCTAATATTCGCGCGATTACATCACAACTATTTTTGTTCCTGAAACTTGGATGTGCGTGCACACGAACGTTTAGGTTCGGACAGATTGGCATGCATCACGTGATCCCCACTTTTTGATCTCGCAAGTGAAACCTACGGATTGTTCGATCAGATGGTTGTGTCTGAAAGTGTGATATCACACGACGGAAAAGATTATGGTGAACTACCTATTAACTGCAATTGATCGCCTTCTATTAGGAAAATCACTTCATCAGCGCAGAAAGAAGACATATGTTGCGATATGTTAACATTTCGTTTACTCTCATCAGTCGCAAACGTAAAACATGCAAGTTATATAAGACAGACAGTAGTACCACCATAGCTGATTGTGTAGCATTCTGAAATGAGATGAGAATCATTATGTGCATATGAATCCAAATGAATACTGAAGTTGTCTCCCGGAAAACACTATTTCCAAGGATGTACCAGTCTCCCAGGGTCCTATGGAACTTCGGGAGTAACTACAAAATGCATCGAATTCTACGCGGAGGAATGTGCATTTTAGCCAACATAAACATTTAGGTTTCGTTTTTCCAAACTATCTATTGCATCAAGAACAATTTCAAAAAACCTATAAATTTCTTCTAAATATGGCCCTGTTTCTTATATGTTTGCGATAGAAAAAAACCTAATGCGCATGGTCTTCTTCGAAACTGAAGAGCAGTATTCGCAGCAAAGTTGACTGAGCGCCGCAACATTTTTAACACCAAAGAGTTTTTTATAAAAATAACTATGTATCTTTTTCTGTAAAGCATTTATACGTTCCCAATCACATTCTGCTGCCAACGTAGAGTCCTCCGTTTTAGTGAATTTGGCTACCGGATAACTTCAACTTTTTCCAGAATCTAACATAATCATTCCACACAGATAGAAAAATTCGTGCAGAAAATTTTTACTTGTCTGGTTGATATTCGCATAAACGCAAAGAAAGGTTAAACTGTAGCACACAATTAGTCAAAGACATAGCTCGACCATTGAACACTCGTTTCGGTAGAGGTCATTAACAGAGGTTTGTCGTCCTTCTTGACGTAGATAAGTGGATAGTTCCGCTGCGTTACTTGTTTTAGGACTAGAAAAAACAGTCTTTGAAAAATATGCATCGGACTGCTCTCGCTAATATAGACTGCTGTATCACATTGAAGTGGGTTATCCAATCTTTGTAAGCTCACTGCAATTTATTCACAACATTTAACTGAAATTTGTTTTGGATAATTTGTAACCTGACTGTTAGTGGAATTTGGTAAGATTCTAGTTCTGTTTTGAGCAAGATGATATCTGTCAAGCTGTTCAGACAGGAATCATGAAGTTCGGCTAGTATTCTGCTGTAGCAAGTGGCAGAATGAAAATGGCAACTGGTTTGGAAAAGGTAATGTGTTATATACGATCCACATATTAACAGTTCACATTTATTCCAACTAATTGACTTTGAGTTAATTTATTGCCTTTTCTGATATAAGACAATGAAAATTTGAAAGCGGGTTCGCACTGTTCTATCTTCCAATGTATTGTAATGGTTAGTGGTTATAATGTTCTTTAAATGGATTTTCTGTTGTTCAAACATTCTCTGTAATAGCCCTGTGCAAAATATAACAGTTGCTTGTATATTCCAAAGCCTGTTAAAGCAGATTTCATATTGCAGTTATTTTGTGTTACACTTTCTTTATGAATAGTAAATTCTATAGTCTGTCTAACAAACATACTGCATATTTGCAAAAATTTTTGAAAAAATTGTGATTATCTTCAACTCACTCTCCTAACTTTATACCCTTCTGACCGCTCAAAGAAATACTGTGATGAGTATTCTCTAGTAAGCGATCGAGCAAACTTGGAGCAGTTTTAAATTATCTCACGGTCTAGTACCGCTGTTACCAATACTGGAGAACACGACCAATTTCAAATGTTCACTCTGAAATTTGCGAGTTACATTAACTTACCATGCATTGTAAGTGATGAGATGCAGTGAAATACGTTAAGGAGGCGCTTTATGCTAAAAGCTGTTTCCAATGTTTCTTACCAGGGTCAGCTTAAATCCAGCTTTAGTGAAGTTTTCAACAAAAAACGATTCTTTAAAAATAAGTAATAATGAAATGGCAGTAACCAGCCAGGAGTTTTGCATACTTCAGTCGTTTCTCCAACATCCTGAGCTACAGTTTTTAGTAAAAAAAATCGTTACATCCGGAATAATCTTGTAAATGAAAAAATAATTCAAATTAATCTTGAGCTAACCACCGAAACAGCAAAAACAATGTGGGAAACTGACGCAGGCCTTGATTGAACGTTGCGTGAATTTCTGCGCTAAGTGTGGTGTATCTTAGTCTAAAGGGACAAGTGGAATGTGAAAATCGCATTCTTTGTCAAGCTGAGGTTTCGTAAAATATTCGGAACCATTAGGCAACTTAACTGACGTTGTGTGCGTTAGCATATATTTGCACGCATTGTCCGATTACACCGAGGATCTTCACGCGATTCATTCCTGGTTCTTTGAGCAGTGTTTTCGATGGCATCCTGCAGCTGAAATTACGGACTATACACAAATCAAATACGCTTTACGCAGACTAGGCAATCTCGAATGTTTAGAATCATATATTTCTGATGATTGGGAACAGTGGTGGTGTTGTTTGTAGCTCGGGTTGATGGTTTTGGTATTCATATGTAGTCAGTATGGTAGTCTGTAGAATTGAGCAGTGGTTGCATCATTCGACTGCATTTTCCAACGCTCCTGTTTGCTTATCTCGTGCAAAGCCTCTAGCTTTTTACGAACTACCAAAATTACACAAAGATGGTATCACACTACGACCAATTGTATCTCCACCGGGCACACCAACCTACAATTTGGCCAAAGACCTATTCAAACGGCTACGATATCTCGTCGACGGATCAGAACATTCCATCAGCAATGTTGTACAATTCTTGAACAAACTAAAACACGTGAGGATAGAAGAAGACGAAACAATGAATTCGTTTGATGTCACAGCACTCTTCACTTCCATTGACTTCACCCTAGCCAAAGAGACGCTGCGAAAGCTGTTAGGAGAAAATCCCCGACCGAATGAATCATTGAAACCGGAGAGTATATGCAATCTCATGGAGCTATGTTTGTCGACGTACTTCAAATTCAATGGCCAAATCTACCAACAACTTAAAGGAACTCCAGTGGGTTCGCCCATATCCGGATTTATCGCAGAGGCGGTCATGTAGAGGTTAGAGAATATCGCGCTACCAAAGATCAAACCGAAACTCTGGGTACGATATGTTGACGATACATTCGTAATCCTCAAACGCTCAGTGATTGGGGACACATACAGACTTCTGAACAACGTTTTCAACTATATTAAATTTACGATGGAGACCGAAACCGACAACCAACTACCGTTCCTAGATGTACTAATCAACCGCAAACCTGATGGAACACTGGAGACCTCAGTTTATCGGAAAGAAACACACACAGACCAACTCCTTAGTTTCCGCAGCAACCACCCAGTCTGCCACAAGAGAAGCTGCATTCGAACCCTGTTCAAACGAGCTGAAACACACTGCAGCACCGCAGAGCTCCGGAGAAAAGAAGAAAACTATCTATACCGAGTATTTTTTCGCAACGGATACCCGCGAAACTTTATCAGACGGAGTCTACTACAAAAAAACAGAAAGCTCAACTCCAATGACCCACCAACAAAACGAATTGCACTACCATACATCAAAACCGTATCAGAAATTACCGCCAGACTACTGAGAACACATGGTATCACGCTAGCACACAAGCCAACAGCAACATTACGAAAGATACTATCAAAACCAAAAGAACAATCCAAACCCGCTGACAGAAGAAATGTCATTTACAAAATCCAATGCAATGACTGCAGACAACACTACGTCGGCCAAACCGGACGGAAATTATCAACACGAATACATGAACACGAACTGGCCATCAAGAGACACGATCAATTTTCCCTGATCTCCGTCCACGAGGATGAAACTGGATACGCCTTCAACTTGAACACCGCAGAAATCCTTACTCAGGCAGATACCAAACATGCAAGAGAATTTCTCGAAGCTTGGTATTCATCAACCGGTTCAATAAACAAACACATCGAGCTAGACAAAATCAAGGATTTGAGGAGACGTAAATGTCAACAAGCCCAAATACCGGTACACCCAAACAGAGCAACTTGAACTGATAAGACAAAAATCAACCAATGGTGGGTCGGACCAGAGGTCAAACACGACGGAATGCGACCAACCAGGATCCAGGCTAGTAGGTCAACTCACTGATATATATGAGAGCAGGCATCGATCAATCTTCACATTCAAAATACACGCTGAAACACTTACGCACTGATGATGTCACTTCGCCTGGTGATGAAACGTTTGCAACCTAAATGCCAAGCTCGGCGAACATATGAATACCAAAATCATATGTTTTCTAGTAATGTGTGTGTACGTTTGTTCCTAACTGGCTGAGCGCATAAAAAGGAAAGATCCTGAATAGGTTAAAAAGGTGCTTGTTGTCAGTAGGTCTATGCATTTTTGTGACAACATTAATTTTGTTGATTTCGATGCACACAGTTTGAATTAATCACGAAATGACACCATTTGCTAACATCTGCTGTATTCCGATAAATAATGCACAAGGTTTCATAAAATCTACGCTAATTCTGTGAATATTCACACACCCTTTCTAAACTCAGATAGAACTAACCCATATTTCCAGAATATGTTTATTTAACCAAAGGAAAAAGTGGAAAAAATAATTTCGACACTTTACTTCAGGTTTTAACACTTTTGAGAAATTGATACGGCCTCAACTGACAGTGAAACATGTTAGTATTAGTAATGAATAGCTCACGGACTAATAGTGGCGCTATACAGTTGTCGGATAGCCAACCAAGCTGAATGCGATTAAGCAGTGGTGTGAGAATACAAATTTTGCTTGACATAGGTTGATAAACGGATTGGACAACCAGTATATGAACAGAAAGAATTGTCATAAACCTGTAGATAGAATACCTTTTTAGAATATACATAGGAATATATACATGTGTTGTGTATATATAGAGTAAGAACTTCTCCATAACTATGACTACGGCAACAGTAGCTTAGTGTGTTTGACTGAAGTTTTAAGTCATGAATGCTAATCGTTTACGCAGTAGACAACATTGTCTCATAATCTTTTTCGGGACGGTTTTTCTCCTAAAATAATATTTCACTGTTATTCACAACTGATAACACGCTAGGCCTCAGTCGGCTGATCAAAAACTGCGCTACTGATAGACCTAACAATAAGTTTGCTGGCGGTTTTCGGATATTCGTGATTGATGCATTTTCCAAATTCTCTCATTCTGTGCCCAGTAAATCTGGCACTAAAGCTGCAGGTAAAGCGTTATGGAATGGCCGATTCGGCTAAACTGGTAGATCGCTTTTGACGCCATGAACTTTGGCAGGTTGCCCTTTCAGTTAACCAGGGCAAGGCAGCAGTGTAGACATTTTGCATACACTTCGGTTCATGTATATGGCTCTTGAAGTTAAATATGCGCAACATGTTGTCCCTGTAACTCCAAGCTAGTGCGGCCGTGCTGCATCTAGTCCTGCATAGCTTAGCGCTCTTTACGCCACCCACACGGAATGGTTCACCCAGTATGGTTAATTGTTAACAAAATAGGCCCAATAAGAGTTGTTGGTGTCCACGAAGACGTTTGCCCAGGGATGGGCTCTTCTATCGATAGGTGAATATGAGTAAATGAACTCCTCTTTCAGCTGTTAAAACAGATAGGAAGCTGCTTCTGCAGGGCTCACGGACAAATGGTTTAACCTGCTTAACCAACCGTCCAGACAACGACTGAACCGTACATCTGTCAGTGTGGATCATTAGCGCACCGACAGTCATATGACGGTTTCGCCAGATGAGACGTCGTGCGGAGCATATGTTTGTGCATCTGTGCTCTACACAAACGAACGTCCAACGCCACTGAACAATGTGTAGTGCTAATGTGACATAAAATCCAAAACGGTTAGTTCTGCTCCAAAGTTTAAACAAAACAATTAGAACACGAAAAGTGGTAGATGTACGCATTTCATATTCAACGCAAAAGACTACACAGTCACTTCAGTATGACATGGATTGTTCTTCATTTGAAAAGTGCACAGAATCCGCGTCGGAACATCGGAGCCGTTTGAAGCAGGGAGACAAAATCCACCACAATTTCAGGGAAATTCTTAAAATACTGGAAAGCTCTGAGATGTGCAGCGATCGGTTTCAACAATCTATTCTTTACCGAAACGTCTAGGGCGATCCTGGCAGTAATGCACTGGGTAAAATAATCCTTTGATTGACCTACGATTCCTTCATTTTCAGTTAATCTAAGAACCGTCGAACAGATTTTTGAGTCTCCGGTTATTGAGATCACTGATTTTCGCTTTTAATTTTGGCAGCGGTAGAGTTTCGGATGGCAAAACAATGGGTGTAGAGCTTTAGTTTTAACGCGAAACGTTAGCTGGAGCGTCTGCAGCAGAAACAGTCGTTTGTTACAAAAACAGACACAATCAGTGATGTTCAGTGTGACCTACATTTTCTCTCGGCTAATCACCACCTCTTTCTTCTCATAGTATATACTTAGCTCTCTACTGTTATGTCTTATACTTTGGCTCGGTACGTTGGAGGAGGTGGAGGTCTGTCGTTTCTTTCTAATTCCTGTAAGCAGCTCAACGCGCACCAAAACTGAGTGAGCTCACAAACGCACGCCTCCCACTACTTACAACCACAGGTGAGCCAGAACATGTTCAGGAAGTAATTACACACTCGATCTAGTTAATAGCGGCCAGCTATTAATTCGAAGTATTACTGTGTTTAGCATCGACAGTTGTCAAGGACAGGTAATTCTAAAAGAAAATCTCAATTTTGCACGACGTTCAACGAACATGCTAAGCAACTAGGCTCAGAACGGCTTGGGTCACAGTGATACGGTATTGCTGAACGAATTATCGAAATGGATCATCCAATAAACCGGAAACTCTCCTTTAACATATGGCTAATCTAAGTTGGTTACGACATATTTTCAGACTGATCACCCTAACCAACAGTTACCACTATCGAAGAAAGTTCCACGTTGAGCTTACTCCTAATTTGGAAAGAAATATTCAGACTGGTTGATGCCTACTAGTTCTCAAAGTACCGTCTGTAAACCAATCGAAAACGGCACTATATATCAGTCAGAAGCCACCTGGTAAGGATTAGGAACGGACGACTTATACGTAGACTTGTAAATGAGTGAGGTAACGCAGCGTAAGATTTCCACCCACATAAGCATAAGCAGGCTCCGTTTGTTCTAATTGTCACTAATTCATCGATGGAAACCGGAAGGTGTACAACCTTCTACCAGAGAAAATATTCAAACCCACCCCATCTTAGTGGACCACAGTAGGTTTGATATTATTTCTACGTATGGTAAGTTTGTCCAACTCGCCAATCTGACAGTCCACGGAGACGTATACTACGGTTAGTTTTAAGAATTAACTTGCTGAAACATGACGTTCACGACCTAATTGGCAAAAGTATAGGTGGGCTGGAAGCAAATTGGGAAGTTTTTTCCGTACTGATTTAGTTAAGCGTTAAAATTAACGGTTACGTACTAGTTCTTGATAATATACCCTCTGAATTCAAACGTGTGTACCAGCTGATATTAGCTTTTTTCGCTGAAAAACAGCGTAACTATAGCTAATGCTAGATTTAAAAATGGTAGTTGAGTTGTTTATCATGACCAAAAGGCTTGGAAGTGGCCACAGACCTATCATCTGCAAAACGTATGTAAAAACTTAACATTTAACTGCTAAAATTAATAATCTCAACCTTTTATAATTGTGTTATGCTTGTCTGTGAGATTCATCATGAAACTTCATTTGCACGTGTATGCATAAACAAGAAATTAAATTAATACTTACGTACTAAATGAAATTCGTGCTCAAACACTGTGGACTGTCCACAGTAAATTTCTTACTGTGAACCCTTTTACATAAAATCAACCAACATTAATTCATATATCCTCTTAATTGAATATAATGCGGCCCACTTAGAAAATTTGCAGCACAATCGAATTTAATCGTTTGTTTTTTTCAAAGTCCATGTAAACTTCGTATAAGCTTCTGGACATTAACTTGAATGCATTACTGCAAGCTATATACAAAATTTGGTTAGCGTGATAAGCGGGTACATTTTTTGGCTGGTAATGTGTTTCTCGATTCACGGATGACTACTTGATGTATAACAAAAAGACACGTTGGATAAGTTGATTAACCGTACGTTTCATGTCGCAAAAGATTTGAAACTCTCCATTGAGCACATACTGCACTTTCGTGTGCAAATCAAACTTGAGCGGTAGAAGAAAGAAAAAAGACTAAGTTAGCCTCTTTCCGCAGTCTTGTTTGTGTTGCCTAATTACCACCACTCCCTCTCTAATCTTTCTTTAGCCTGTTTGCAGTTCCCTGATTGAGTGTGCATAGCTGCAATTCATTTATGCGGTGCTCATACATGCTTGTTAAACATCTGTTCAAACAGTTCACTTTCATTCCAGCTTTTTGAAATTTACATGTATTTAAACATTCGGAGACAAATATCATATCTAGATGAAGGACGGATCAAGTTTTAATCGGTTATTTGAACTTCATCCAGCTGATTAACTTTACCATGAGACAACTTTTACTCGACTTGTAGTTATTACCTTAAGTACCCTTAATTCTAGTGTGATGCTCTCAGTAAAGTGGAAGTACTAAATTATTAGTGTACTGTCGTGATAATGCCTAGACGTACGCTGCTGGCAAACTCAAATCCCGTTGAACCTCTTGAGCGTAATCGAGGTCTATCGACTATTCTGAATTTTCCTTTTTGTCTTTCACAGTTGTCAACTAAATTGAGCTGATTTTTCTAAATCCAGTGTCCAAACTAACTAACTAAAGAGTTGATGTTACTTATCGTTCACAAGGTTGAGAGAATTGCCGCAAAATTCCTAATCTCCGTTCACACCTATGGTGCGATTTTAAGTCGAAGCAATGACCTGTTTTCATAAACACTTGTTTTACATTTCGAACACGTGGATCAGAAAGTGATCTGTCCTAGCTGCATAACAAGAATGCACAACTGACGAGCTCTACTGAATACCAAACTCGAGTCTAGTGCTTCTTTTCGAAAGAGGCTGGCTGTGCTTCTTTTCGAAAGAGGCTGGCTGAAAAATCTATCTGAATGTGAAGGTTCCGATCGAATGTGAGTGATGCTCAACTTGAAAATAGTAATAACCTGACAGAAACAACATTTTATGGTCATCATACATAATCACTGAACAAGAAAATAGGCATAGAGAGAAGCAACCAATTTATGACTTCAGAGTGGTACTTAAAATTTCATCCTGTTTGAAATTGAAGATGACCTATAGGATGACCAGCAATCGAATTCCACTAACAAATCACACACCAATCTTGTTCCTGGAGTATAATAAACCAAAGGCAAAACCTCAGACTTAGCCACGGTAGGTGAACTATATAGGCAGTATACAAAAATTCGAGCATAGAGAAGTCTCCTGTAGGTTCCACCTCCCATCCATTAAAACAATGGAAAATATCAGGATAAAGAGAAGACGATGTTTATAGACTTTATGTGATTCTCATCTTTATATGTGATGATTCGTTTCGCGAAGTCTCGTACTGCGAACGATATACTTGGCGTATTTAGCCTGTCTTGAGAATTCACAAACAAGATACACTACATCAGGAAGAAAGAAAAGTGAAACATCATCATATCTTATCCTTTGATAAATTTATTTAAATGTATGTGGGTTCAAGTGTTATATCCAGAGTACGTTCATCGTCCGCCTTTAATCAGACGGTAAAGTGTGACCCCTGTCAAATATTTACAGTGAATATTTGATGAAGGTGAACTGATCGCTAGTCACTGGCAGCTGAGCAATTGAAGGAATGTGTTTTTGTGCACGACTAGATAGTAGTCAATTGATCAGGTGTACATATTTTTGTTTTATAGTTGTTCTCATTAACTAAGTGATGTAGGTGATGAATGAGAAACAGATGCTGAAAACCACAAACAACAATCGATTCAACTATTTGCAACACATGCCATTCGGAATTGTTTGTAAAAACAGTGCATGTTGATGGTTGCAGTTAAGAGGTCATTTGTGAATTATTTTCAACATTCGTCTCAGTTTCGATGAAGTTCGTCGATTATTACAAGCTCAGAGTCAATTGTAATTGCGCAGAAATATTTCAGGACTATTAGATGGCACTGTACCACTGTGTGGAAAGTTATAGTTATTAGTGCTGGTTTAATAACCAACACTCGCCGTAAGCTCATTATTTGCTTTACGGTTGTTGCCGCTCGTTAAGTTTTTATACCCAAAAAGCTTTGATCACACTCATTAGTACAAAGGACGGATGACGAAGTTTGTGATGGTGTTGTCTAGCATACGGTCGGTAGGTTTTATATCCTGGTCAGGGTTATTAGAAGGACCAGCAGGTTTGCACGGTCACTTATTGGAGAAAACATTTATTCCGACATCAGTCGCAATATGTTTATTAAGGTATGAAGTAAAATGCAGCCCCCAGTCGTAGATTACTATAAGCGGGAGGAGGGAACAGTGCCTCAATGAGTACAATCAACAAAACGGGCAAGATACAATCAAAAATCAAGAATCGGTGAAGAAAACATATGTCACATGAGAGGGATCGAGAAGAAGTAAACACGAATTGTGAATGATAAACTGTCCGCGTTTTATCCAGATTAGGAAGAGCAAGAGGGCAATGTACCTTGTGGACTGTCAATTGAACAAATCAGTTTTTCGTTACAAGGATTCTTTCGTTCAAAGACTGTAGAACATTACATTGTAGATGGTCAATTACATCTGCCATTGTTAGGTTGTGAATACATAATGCGGTTCCAACCGGATATTCTTGAGGGTGCACTAAACGTTGGTGTGTTTTCTTGCCTTAAATTTTGGCAAGTATATATGCATTTGGATAATTCTAAACGGTAGTTTTGACCAAAGCTATCTGAACATCGTTCACTTACTCTGTAACCTCAGTGAGTGGCTTACATTTTTCATGAGTCCCTCTAAATTTCAGCGATTCACTTCTGTAACCTAGTAAAGTTAGGAAAGTTTTACTAGGTCGAAGTGTATATTGTTGAAGTCCTGACGTTCATCATATCTACAAAAACATGGCCCGGATCAGCCAGATATTTCGGAATTAGAATTTCGAATGTCACATCTTGTGTGCAAGGTGAGGTTTTGTGTAACTGCCCTTGATATGAACCAACCAAATGGGCGTAAACACCACAGTAAATACCTCCTGAACCGAAGTGCTCGATAATACTATTTACGCTCACAGGGTAAATATAGTAAAAACTACAGTCACGAGGCCTCAGACGGATAGTAGCGCAGGAAATACTATGCCTACTACTAACTGTCGTGCAAAAACTTCGGCTGTCTATGTCATACAAAAAGTTTAATTTTGAATTGAAATAACGCGCAGGATTTTAGTCGCTCAGTGAATCCTCTGAGCTCCCTAACTCTGATCGCTGTTTCATTCTGTAAAGTATGTAGATGTTTTACTAATGAATTCTCGTCTCATCAGGCAATCTCATTTGCGAATTATCACCTCGCGATGCGACATTTCACGTGAATTCTAAGAGGTGCTTGTTGGCGACAATGAACTTGTTTGAAGGGGCTGCTATCTACGACAATCTGCCGAGTAGCTTGGAAAGTGGAGCCGTGATAATACGTACCCCCACTACACCACACTATATGTGTGTTTGCGGTAAGACAGCACCAAACTTCGGCTCTAGTCTTTAATTTTTCGAATCAGGCCGCTCAAAACTATCACTTCACAAAAGTTTTGAGCAGGAAAGTTTCAGTTTCTCCCACCCTCGCCGAACACGATTGTTTACGCTTTTTTTACCGCGTGCACTCTCTCAATTCCATATGTCTTAACTTCGCCTTAACTTTTCGTAATATTCAAGAAAACTTTTCTAGCTAGCCGCTAAAAGCTGAACTATGCAAAGGAAGCGAAAAAATGTCTTTTATTCACTCACACTTTCAGTCATTACAGCACACACTAAGATGTGATAACTTGTGAACAGAGTGTTTAATTGTAACTGCTTGTCGCACACATCAAACTGACTTTCAGCTCGCGTGCTGCATGTTACAATATGAGTATACAATCGTCCTAGTGTGTCGATGTTTAAATAATCGACTAGCACTGTTAATTGCTAGTTAGGATTTGCCGTCGATCTGATGAAGTGGCTACTTGCATATAGTCATGTGCGTGAAAGTATACCATCGATATAACTATCAGCATAAGCTAACTTGGCCATTTTGAATATCAAGATATATCTTATGTTAGAAGGTGTATTACACATTCTAAACTATCACAATGCTATCCGGACATTTTTTCAAACAATTAAGCGGTCGATATTCACCGTTAATATATCTATGGCCCGCTACGTGTGATCGACTGTAGCTTATGTTTGTGTGATAACACTTTTACATTGTTTCTTTAACTTGGCGCGCTCTTCGCGTGACTTGCGTGGTGATTAAATAGGTTGCCTTTTAATCTGCCTATACAAGATAGCAAACCTTAAAACCGCTGAACGGTACTTCGAGTGCAACAAGAGCAGATGCAGTGTGCTTGCATCGTGACAGGCAATCATGGAGACTGGTGAATCCACAAACTAACAAACCGTTGCAAACGCTCATTCGTACTTTTTGTTCATACTACTGATGGGATCCAGCAAGAGAAACTGGATCCTTTGTGGGAAGTGACGTGTGATCGGCTATCGACTCACAGACCCTTAATAAGTTCGTCAATATTCAACAGTTTAGCCAATTTCAGCTGGTCTGGGAGGCTTGACACAATTATGCACACTGCTTCCACCTACTAATCAATACACTTTGAACATACGGAATAGAAACAATGACACGGGCTAAAATAGAAATTAAACGCTAAAAGCTGGACAAACAGATAGGGGAATACCTGACACGAAACACATCAAATTCCTTCCTTGTTGACAAAACCATTCACCAATATGTAGAGCAGTATGAGTGAATTGAAAGAATGTAATACGAAAGTTGTTCATTTGACAAACAAAAGAGAGACTATAGACAAGAAATTATACACTGAGTTGCTTAATTCATACTCCATTTCAAGGAGACCTCATTTAAAATTTCAGTCTAGTCGACTGGGTTTCTTCTGGTATGTATATGAACCAAAATGAACGGAAATTGCGCATCCTAAAAATATTGGACTATAATTTCGTCTGCCTCTTGAATTCACTACCTACTACCCAACTCAGTTATCGTTTTTGTCTGGTTAACAAAATTTTAGAAACAAATGCAAATCTGAACTTCAGTTTGAGAAAAATTGCTTCAGTCGTTTGAAATTTAGCCGAATATGATGATTACGTGATAATCAACCATTGACAGCGCGTGGAGTTTTCCTATAAGCTGTTGGATCCTGTGATTTTTTTATGGGGGTCCTACTTCACCTGTAAAAATCTTCAGAGAGAACGAATAGACCAGATTATCATGCCTACCTCTTTTTTGTTGTCCCGGCTGATGAATTTGGGGAATTTTCGGAATAAAGTGATCCTAACTTTCTGACTGCACGAGTTATGAAAGTTTGCCTTACAGTTAATGATTTTGCGGTTACAACTACTTTTAAGCACAACCTAATAGATCATTCAGCAACTCAGTGAGTATGTACTACTCACATAGAAATGCAGGGCGAATAATAACCAACGGTTTGAAACTGTCATTACAGAAAGGTTTTGAAAGTTGCATGGTAAAATGTGACTCGTTAAGTCTGTCACAACTTTATCAAACTATAAAGCAACGTATGATTTATTTGAGAGGCTGGCGCTTCACAACCTCTTTTGCTTGCGTCCATTTAACACGTAGGTTTGTTGTCACACAAATGAATGATGGACAACTTTCAAGTATGCGTTTATTTAGAGGTTCATGAAATGACTTTAAGCGAAGAAGTTAAAAAACTTCTAGGACGTTTCCATGAAATTTCAATCAACATGCCTGTTCTCACAACGTGTAAAGCACTGGTGATAAATTTCTGCATGTTGAACTCTACTTCTTCTGTGCAGCATCAGAGTGTAGAAAGCACGTCATCAGTACCATACAATCCGATTGGCTGCTTCGATCTTCTTGCACACGTGTAATCGGTTAATGAGTTCTG
This sequence comes from Paragonimus westermani, assembly GCA_008508345.1. Lineage (NCBI taxonomy): Eukaryota > Metazoa > Platyhelminthes > Trematoda > Plagiorchiida > Troglotrematidae > Paragonimus > Paragonimus westermani. The sequence continues at coordinate 48,944 of QNGE01003927.1, forward strand.
ATAAACGTAGCTCGACCTGTGGCCAGTAACTTCAGGTTTTGAGTACACAATGAGATATTGAGTGATCTAAGTCTGTCAACCTGCTGTACTGTTTTCACGAGATGTCTAAAAACTTACAATAAGGGATCTTGAAGAACTAGCTTATCAGTTTGTTATCGTTGTACTATTCGATTTTTAATAATACTGTGGAGAGTTTTCAAAGTTTTGAGATGGTGATCAGTCTGCCATACTGACAGGAATGTAACGACAATTGCAGTTGAACCGAGTGAAGAAGAGAAAGGCGGTGCATCTGTTTGCCTGCATTGTTCACTGACAGTGTGACTGAAAAGTTTCAGTGACCTCTTTATCATAATGTTACATTTTGCTGGCAGTAGCTTGGACTGACCAGTTTTGTGTAGATGGCGCAAACGTGTTTTGGAGAAAACAGACGTTCCTAGAGCCAAGTGTATTTCTAAAACTGATAATCGGCATGTGGAAAACTGAATGCTAAAAACGACTTTGATGGCAGAAGGATATCAAATAAATCCTGTAGATTCTTTCAGCATACTGAAAAATGCATTCAGCGAGTTTGTATGGTCCGAAACACTGTTTTTGTTTACGTGATGCAGAGTTGCCTGACTGGAAAATTGTATTAGGGACAAACTGAAGTAGGCTCCGTATGTTACGCGAGTTTTTCTGGAAACAAATTATTAGGGCACCACTTGTACACAAACGCGAATGCAAATCGTCTAGTTCGGTGGTCTGTCAAGTAGGTTTTCAGTATGCGAATGAGTGTAGAGGTTTACTCGACACGAACACACCGACAACCGTCTATGAGCGTAAAAACATACTTTGAAAATATTAACAACTGTGGTATTAACGATCGCAAGCAGGTAGACCCATACATTCAAAGTTCTACATAATTGTTTATTAGACATTTTATGGTAAGTCCTAAATTTACGCACCTAGCCCAATCTTAACCTAGCTGTGCAATCAGATTCTGTGTCATGGATCTTAAACGGCGCTACTTTGGTCAAAATATATCAGTCGTCTTTTCGTTTGCGAAGGTGGTTCAGGGAGATCAGTATGTTCCTAAGGTGATGGTCACTTAATAACTTGCAAGAATGTTTTTTTGTCTAAACCCTTTGTATTCCTTGTTGCTTGTCATATATATCGTGTGCGTTTTACGCTTATGATGGAGAAGTGTTAAACAGCTATTTTAGTAGTTTCTGATGAGGTCTTTCTTGTCATTGTGTAAGTTATACCGTTTTAACCAAATTCTGATTTTAACTAGTCTTGTAATATTTTGTTTCTCTACGACCCTTGTTTTATCTGAAGTAGTGCATATCCCAGGCTGAATCGGAGTTCGCACTGAGAACCCCATGTTTATAAAGATTGCGTGTTAACCACAACACCACTAACCTCACAACCTAACCGAAAAGTCCAATCCGAACGCTCAACCGCAGCCTCGTATGGATATGATGGCGAAAGCTGTTACTGGAGTCTTGGTTTACACACTTGTCTTACAAGCATGACAGTCAGAGTACAAACTCCGATCCACACAGTGATGGCGTTGACTTGCATTTGTCTTTTGAGAAACATGTGTGCAGGTCAATAAAGTGTGAAGTAAATCACCTGGGTTGAAGGAATCACAAATTTACGCGTGCACTGTCTTTTCTTACCTTAATAGTTCTAAACCTCTTCTGTTATATTCAGTATTACTCAAGCGTACCTGTCCAAGCATTTTCTCGCGTTAATTTGCGTTTTTAACTAAAATAGATTTTTCTCACGTTGGAAGCTTCGTCATTCTCCTCTGTATGACTATAACAGGTCTTTTGTGTTCAAAAAGAATTTGACAATAAAATTAGAAAGACAGATTTACACACCTCCATTGGAAACACATTCATTAATTCGGACTTAGAGGAGAGTAGATGTTTATATTTTTCTTTTAGCGGAATGTATATGCTAAACATACAAGAGTATTCAAATTGGTTAGTGCATTCCATGTCATTTGTTCCTTGTTTGGAAGACGTCATTCAGGAGGGACTGATCAAGCGTCTACAATCTCTTTTACAAACACTGAACCGTCTTCCTTGTTCTGAAACGTTTACATTTAGAGCTCTGAGTTCTGAATTACTGATATACATTATATCACACGCCAAAACCTATGTGTTGTGATCCACTTTTCTAGCGTAGATGTATCATATCACCGGGGTGTTTTTCTTTCGTGGTCAGTAAGCTAATAACCTTTCATACGTCTACAGGTTAACAATCATAGACTTCAGGTGGCATCTGTCCAATAATTAAAGCCGTGAGTTTCCGTGCTGCTGATAACCCTCGTCTCCAAAGAACCTGGTGTACTTGTAGGCATCCGCCATGTTAACTTGACAGAGGTGCAATAAACAAAGGGGAAGACAGGTCAACTCATCCGTCCAAAAGTTACGTCCAGCCTGAAACCACCATTTCATTAGGGTTCGACACACGGTTATCAGTAATTCAATTTAAGCTGTTGAGTTATTTCACTTTAGCTGAATCAGCCACTTCACACTACTATGAAAAAGTCGTTACTTAGGTTTGCAAAAGAAATTGTTTTCGCCTGTTCAATTGCGGTGTGATTATTAAAATGCGGGATATCATCCGAACAGCTAAATACCATCTAATTGCGTATCATCTGATACCAAGCCAAACATAGTTGTTCGTGATGATGATCGTACCGCCGTTAAACATCATACCAATAAAACCGTTATCCAGTTATTTGAGTTAGACCCAACACAAGACCAAATCAACTACAAAACGTTTAATAGAAACGGTGGAAAGAAAACTCGTTCTGAAGAAGGTAGCTTTGCCATCGGATCTAAAACCACTGCAAGTAAGGGGACACCCTGTAACCCGCCTGACAAAGTTTCCAATATTCTGTCGTTGAAGCTTAAAATGCTTACCTTGCTTATGAATTCATTCACATTCGGGTAAAACGAAATCAGTTTTGTCATCATATAAACGCCAGTTTGCATGCTGATACTAATGTACTTGAACAGGTTTGTGAAACCTCTTCCTTGATTCGCAATAATCTAAATGTCAGTTTTGTTGGCGCTACACTCAACTGCATTAGTTCATGGATATTTTATGGCATGGTCACTAGTTTCGTTACTCTGATGGTAAAGATGAACATTTTTCACTGGCTTTCCTTTGATCTATTTGATCAACAATTTCCAACTGAATGGATGTGTTAATGTGAGGTTCAACTCCGAAGCCACGATCAAGTGAGATTAGTTTTCAGTTTTTGAGAAGAGGCAGATAGACAAGCTTACAGAGACAAATTGAAAAATGTTAATACACGAGTAGTAACCGTCACATAATTGGTGCACCTCGTTGCGTTCACTTTTGTTCGACTGACGTAGCACTTAATTTTAAAAAGGTAGGACAAGATGTAATCGGTAAAAGTTGTTTCTGAGTCAAGGTCACTGAAAAACTCTTCAATCCAGCATAATAATCAGTATCCTTTGCCTCAGACATTGCGTAGTGATCTGTTTAATGTAGCAGCTCCACATAAGGATACAGTTGGAACGATCTGTCAGTGATTTTTTCGTTATCATGAGGGTATTATTTTGACAGGCTAGTGTGTGTCCGCACAGAGAGCAGTATTGGATATATCTGATATAAATTTAGCGGAAAGGACGCTGATGGTTTGTCCGATATGGCTGTCTTTTACCCAAACGGTGTAGGGAGTAAAAAAAAATGTCTATGGTAAATGTGACAAGACTGTAACCGTTCAGTCTTACCATTGTTCGGAAATCATACAACCAATCACCATATGCTCGTCGGCTTTTAGTTTCTCTATTAAAACTTTTTAGCAGCCAACCTGAAGTAAGTTGTCAGGAAAAGTCTTCGAATGTTGTTTGACTTACGAAGTGATGTGCCCAATGTCGCGTATCAAGTAATGCACGCATTTTTCAAAAGATTTGAAGACACAATATATCGCTTATACAAAATGAATGTTTGTCTTGCGATATTAGTTCTGGTGAACATCTGGCCTTGTTGTGACTTTCGCTCGAGTGAATTAAGTAGTATAACTTTTTCTCCACTAGGCAAAATATTACGAACGTTTTACTGAAGTGTAACCCGATAAATATCGAACATCTTCGTCATATATTTGCATACGTGATTGAACTTCAAATCAAAACTAAAAGGACAGTGTTCTCAGCAGAGTCAGTAGTTAATAAACATAACGCATGCAGGCAATGTCAACAGCATCAGTGTGGATTTCGAAGAAACAGTGAATAATCAATTTCACCATTATGACAAACAGTCGGACGCAAATTCCGGTTAACCGACAAGGCTCACACGTTCAGTGTGCGGAGTAACACAGACTGGTATTGTTATTCACATCTTGTGAGTGGTATTGTAGCGAGAAGGCTTCCAATAAAGCACAGTCTTTATTGTTCAAATCGCCAGTCACATGCAACGCGCGCTCTGTCGTTTATGAGTCATAATTCCAACCCACATCAACCCCCGGTTTCCGTTCACACGTCGTGTGCACTTCTGACCGGTTTACGTGTGTGATCGGCGCCTTCTATCGGGGGGTTTTCCGCTTGCTACTCCTCGTCTGTTTGTCCGATTTCGTTGCGCGATGGTCGTCAGGCTGCTCGTGCTGTCCGCCATCCACCCAATGTTGGCCTTGACCGTATTCCAACATCGTGTCGAGATGTTCCTTTAAATGTTGGAAAAACCACGCCTCCGATCTGGCCGTCTGTCGTATTTCGCCTGCCCTGCCTCGCTCGTCTGTCCGATCCAGTCGAACGATGACTCATCCGGTCGCCTCCGCCGTCCCCGACCCGCTCGTTGTGGGGGTTTTGGACGTGCCTCCTCTCGCGTCGAGGTATTCCACCGAGCGTTCGAAAACTCGCACCTCCGACCTGACAATCTACCACAGTATGATTGTTATTATTTGTATATGGCAGTCCTCGTAACAGTAAAAAATACCAATGTCGCACAAGATAAACGCCTTGAGTAACATCTAAACGCTGTACAGCATTATCGTGATAATTAGTTCCAACCTACCAGAAGGCAAAACGACAGACGTCAATGTAATTCTTATGACTCTCACTTAAAGGTGGAAGAAATACAAGGTCTAGTTACAGAATTCCCAGAAACCGCACCCTTCTTTTCTGGCATATTTTTTCAACGTCCGGTGAAAGGGGGCTTAGGCAAACGAAGTTCCAAAAGATATTTCAATTTGGTGTTCTGTATGAATGGAAAAGTTGCTGGCTAGAAAGCCTGTTTCTCCGGCACGTCTGACTGAGTGGCTGTTTAAAGCTATCAGTAGTCCTCGGTATAGAGTTAGGATACTACGTGTGAAACAGTTTGTCCTCATAATTACCTGGTCTTTGCATAATCGACTTTCAACAAACTTTGGAAGTTGGAATTAGATCTCATTTAAGTTATCGGCAAAACATTGAGAGTTGGTCTAGTTCCGGTAGTTTCCGTGGCTTGAAGACTCTTCCAGAGTTCCATACCCCTCAAGTCAGCCCATGTGTAGACGCAGTCAGTATGTTCAAACTCTTATTCTCAACAGGTGTTTTTTGTTTGTTTTCCATTTTTCGATACACTGTTGAACCAAATACGACGTGACTGCTGTCAAAGGTCAACGTCTGTCAAATCCTTCAGTCGTAATATCATTCCATTACAAGTACACACTTCGAAGACAAGTCAGGGTCCACAGCTCTTTTGTGCTTACAGATAAGAGTACCTCAATTTCGCCGAATTAGTTTTCGGCAACAGATTGATGACCTTAGTAGTCATTGAACAACATTTAGTCTTCTATAGACAACTGGTTCGAACACTTTCTGTCGATTCGTAGATTTCCACACATTTCAGACATCCTAACTTTTCTGAGTTTAGCGAGGGCGGCACAGGACGGTTTCTGCGGGTTGTCAATGCTCTTTTCACTATCTTCACGCCACTTATCTCTACTGAGTGTGAAATTGATAACTGTGTGAATACAGGCTGAATGTCCACCGGCAAATTTGGCTAAATTTGAAATGAATGCCCACTGACCTGAAAAGCACAGGTTCACAAATTACACTAACCTGTACAAACTATAATAATATTTATGGACACATAATAATCGACATATTTGTTCATGCGACTTATCACAAAACACGTGCGATGTAACTACTCGCCCACACACTCATTTTGAATGCAACTTGGCCTATGTTCGTTTGATGCATTCTGGCATACATGATCAGTTTGGTAGTAATTCCTTCGGGGTTTACGAACCTTGGTGCTTCAAGAAAACACAGATACAAAAGAACTGTCTGGATTTTTGAGTTTTGGATAGTTACAACCACCTTCACAATTACGAAGAAACCCCGATTTTGGTTTTAGGGAAGTTGGTTCTGCCCAACTCGTTCAATGTTTTGCATGAGGCTGAAAAATATGGAGTACTCTGTATAAACACAGTTGGCCACAAAACGGTTCTGCAATAATACTGAACGATAAAGATGGTCCTTTCGATGTCACTAAGAAATCTTCGAAAAATTTACTTTTCATACCACTTTAGAGCGCTAGCACAACACTCATTAATTCAAACAGACTTTAAGGTCTTATTTAAGTAAAGGGATTCTGTACTTTTCTGACCGGTTAGTACGGCCATCTCAGTACATATCCTGGGCTAATGATTCCCACAGCGTTTCAGCAAGGGAAGACTGGATCCATAAATTACCACACATAAGTTAGTTGCTCATTAAAGATGATGTCCTCTGGGCCACGTGTATTTTATGGTCGTCACTTTGCCGTACTATATGTCTATCTACGTATTGGTTCATAGATGACGTAGCTGCATCGAATGTGTACGGACTTAAAGGGAACCATTGCAATATCTTGAAAGCCACGTAACGTAGTTTCTTTCGTCAAACAAAATTACTTCGGACAAGTAAACATTAGTTTGCATATGGTCATCTACCACAGTTATCACAATCAGTATAAAAGTCAACATTCACTGCCAGTTACGTTAACTAGCGTTACTCAATCTTCCCAGCAAAGTCGAACTGTCGGTAAAGTTTCCAGTAAAAAGGAATTAACGAACTGCTCGGGCCAATTTAGTGTGTAAAGAGTCCACCGCCGAATCATATTCCGTAATGCGTACGCTTTCAACTTCTTTCTATGGAGATTACTCCATTGATAGCCTCTTAGGTTTGGGTGTGAAGTTTCGCCTTTTTCTTGTCGGTTTTTCATAAATAACTACATACGACGTTCAGAACAGCCTATCAGCTCCCATTGCCTAGAACTATTTTTTTATTAGTAACAAAATACCTGGAATATACTCATCCGACGCCACTCAAAACCTGTCAGCTACACTCAATCAATGTCAGTAGGGGTGACAAATAGATGGAATTAATTTTTGCCCACTTTTCTACAAATCTATTGCCACCGCTTAAATTGTCTTCAGTCGATTGGCTTGCGAAGATAATCAGTGTTATTTAGGTTTAGTAAAGTACCATATTGCTGTCAAATTTCTAGGCAGGAAGCAAAAAATTTCCACTCAGGATCGTCGTGAATCATTAGCACAATCACTTGTTTGGTATGTTGATGTTCAAAGCTACCAAATACGAACTGTAGTGTTAATAAAATGAATGTAAATTAATGTTCTGGAATTTTAGTCGCAGTGTAACTACGTATTTAATAAACATTCATTCTATTCATTAGACCGTATTGATTAGCCTGATCATACGGCGTTGTACCAAACTATCAATTAATTATGGCCGACGTCATTCGATTCAACAAGAGCAGATGATCTCATGCACTTTCCAGGACTGAATTCTAAAGAAAGGGTGAACAAAAATGTGCAGCCAGTTTAGTTAATTCCCGTCATTTTGAGAAACTTGAGTCTTCATGTTAACAGAATAATGAAACACGGAAATAACGGTATTGACTTAACCAACTCAGATCTCAACTGTTTTTTCAGATCAGGCTACTGATACCTGTTTCTTAGCCGTCCGGAAAGAAGCCATGAATCAGATACACAATTGTGGTTGGCTTCGAGATCATGGGGTCACTGAGATTTTTAACAACAAACATTGGTGTGGTAAACAGTGCTGGAAGGTAAAACCAGTAATGCTATTCTAATTATGGGGGACGACAATCTGATACCTCTCTTTGCAGCTATTGGGCATGCTGCAGTGGAATTCATTCAGCTGATAAAAACTAACAAAGGCGTGAATGTTTACGTAGCTGTTACACCCAAAAATTAGGTTCCTCATAAATTCACAAGGAATTCAGTTGCTTATCTGTATCGAAATTATGGATTATTGTCAGGATTATTGTTAAAGCTGAAAACTGCAAGGCAATCTTGTCTGTGCATTAGGTAACTTTGTGATACCGTTTTTAATCAACCCATAATGTGACTAACAGAAGCTTTTATGACAGGATGGCTGGCTTATATAAGCAAATGTACTAATTATGATGGAGTGTACTCTCGCCATTTGAGCCTTTTTGCCTGTTGATGCAGACTCTACCTGTTTAGTCATTTCGTAGGTAGGAAAGATTTTCGCTCATCGGAACCATATGTGTAGACTTACTGATGAGCGTTGCAGAATTTACAATGCACCTTATTTTCATTCGAACAGCTACAACATCTCCGCATTAGAAGAAGCCCAACTTTAACTTGCTTTTTACATTATGGTGTTACCTTACGAAAGTGCTTAAAAGTTTACCCCAGATAGTAGAATTTGTCAACTATATATTCGTTCAAAGACTACTGTTTAACGGATCTCTCCAGACTCTACGCGTTACTCAACCGATTAGCTACTTCAGGTTCGTTAAGCCCTGCTAGCAATCTCTGCAGGTATTTGATGACAAGGACCATGAAGGCTCTGAAGTGCTGGCTGCATTGATGTACAGACACAGAAGGTTGGCTAATCATTATCTGAGAAATTGTTCACCAACATGAGTCAAAAATAAATTTTGAGCATTGCTTCAAAACCAGGTTTGCTCTGGTTTCAATATTTTCCGGTTAGTCTCATCATACATTTAGGCTTATTAATGACCAGTCGTGTTATGATGCACATTCCTATTTAGTCGGCATACTTCTACCTCAAGAATCATCATCATCATCAACATGATCATGATCACGATGATGATGGTGATGATGGTGATGATGATGATGATGATGATGATGATGATGATCATCATCATCATCATCATAGAGAGCGGTTCACACTGATGTTTAACTGCCACACAACAACAAAGGGAAGAAACACTTGTATAAGAAGAGAGATGGAAAGAGGGGGAAGGGACTTAAACGTTGAAAAACAGCTACGCCTACGTTCAAGCAGTCAACATCGGTGTGCCTATACCTTACGAAAAACAAACGGGTTCTGAGTGATTGTAAGACATCATCCTTTCGAATTTCACCCTAAAAACTTCACAGACAACTCGGAAAAACCACGATATTTACTCCACTGAGCTCCAATAGACGCTATATCACCTGCCGTCTTTAACCAACGACCATGGGAGTCGCGAGGTCTCCACCCTGGGGAGTGAACTCAATCTATAGTGGCCAGATTGTTGGTGGACGATTTCACTTCTCTATTCCAATGGACCGCAGCGTCACCGAACATTGTCCGATGTAGCAGACGAATATCTAACATCGTTAGTATATGAACTACCCATTCAAATGTGTGGAATTATAAGGACCGAACAGACGAAATCTATGGACAATCATTGTAAAATGCCCGTCTCCTAACCTCTTCGTTCCTTACCGGTTAGTGCCACTCGATAGGAGTGGACCAGCGCAGACATCGATGACCGAATACCTGAAGACGGTTCACGTCTGCTAACCTGAGTAGCCAATTTTAGCTGCCGTAAAGTAGCACAACTCTCACCGTCTCTTCATACAGGCTTCAGAGAGTCACATACATGTCACAATAGATACCCCAGCGATATGCAATTTTTCACATTCATTGCGCCTCTGCTGCGGCAGATGCAAATTTTCAGGTATACAGGCTGGTTAAAAACGACTGTTTTCATTATCTCACATTAAATCTACGTTATCACTACAGTCTTGAAGAAGCACCTTACATATTGGGGCTGCCAAGCGCATTTCGAAGCAGAGCGCGAAATGGAGTCCAGCGTTGACTGTGCTGATTGGAGTGTCAAACACCAACAAATTGTCGTCGGCATAATGAAATTTATTCCGCCTTCCACCAGCCAGAATGTCCATACCGAAATACTGTGTGTCACGAACAATTCTCTCTAATTCAGCCATGAGGATGTTGTACAAAAATGGTGAAGGGGGATGGTCTTGAGATACTCCGCTTATGGTACTGAAACTGTCAGACAGTTAACCATAAACCATAACCGAAACGCAACTTCGGGAATAAGGCGCCACTAGTACGTTCACTTAATTGGTCGGCACAAACCTGCGTTTAAGCCACTCTAAAAGTGTCGATCAATCCGCCGAATCGAACGCACTTATATGGTTGAGAAATGAAACGACTGGTTACCAGCGATACATATGACGCTTATCCACAATTTGACGAACAGTAAACATGTGATATATACATTGCTATCCAGGACGAAATGCTCCCGGAATTGTCATCTTCTGAGTTTCAGTGAGTGAACGAAGTGTAATAGATTTCAGAACCCCAGTAATGACCGGAGTCAAACCAGTTCCCCAATGATTTTCGCGCAAGCGCCGGATTCCATTCTTGAATATTGAAGCTATTACCGAGTGACTCCAGAACGGAGAGACAGTCTCCGTCCCCCCCCGCCCCCACACGCTGAAACGACTAAGTCAAAGCCTCTACTGAAGACTTCCTGCCTTCTTGGAAAAGCGTTGGCACGAAGTCATCTGGGCCAGCAGCCCTATTACGTCTGACAGCCGAATCTTAGTTCTACTGGGTGGTTCCAAATCTGTCGATCAGGGTGTTATATCACAAGTTCGTGGGGGCAATACAGTAAAAGCCAGAGGCTTGGTAAATTGATCCTCGAGTTATTCTGTCCAGCGGTCTAACCTTCTGGACTCACTGGAGATGTGTGTGTCATCTGCCTCCCTGATGTCTTCACTGAGAGACGGTGGCCTGTAACCAGTAGTCCGGATAAGTCTGCAAGCGTTCGCTGAAACAAAAGTGGCTCCCATTTCCTTCACCTCCTCCATTGACCCAGTTTCACGATTAGCAATCAGGTCGGGCCTCAGTGTCCTACAGATATCCCTCGTGAAATTGATAGAGGAGCTGTCAGGAGGAGTTATCATTCTGGCATCCAACTGCTCCATTGATTTCTTCGGGGTCTATGTTTGTCCACTCCACGAACCACCGTGTCGCATGTTACAACATCTGTTTCACAAACGCATGTGGGATGGAGGTCTATTCCCTGTGACGATCCTCGAGACGAGGATTCTTAAGTCTTCCTTCCAGGTAAGTCCGTTACTTTTGTTTCGCCGACAACATGGCAGGTTTGTCAGCAATCATTCATTGTTCTGTGTGGGGTAGTTGCCTAGTGAGAGTGAGAATGAATCTTCGATGTACCGACGCATGATTTGAATCCAGCAGTGTGCTCCAATAAGAAGGACAGTGCTAATTGTAGTCCCATCATCCATAAATCACAGCCATTTAACAGTTGAAGGGTCTCGAGAAGTGCATAATGGGTATCGGGTGACAGTGTGGGTGCTATTATTTCCATACGTTGTCTGCTGTCCTGGATTCTACTCTCTGAAATACAACATACATCGACGTTCAACGAGTCTAACGTACATTCGAGAGCGGTCTGTTGACCTATCTGTTTTGGAATGGCAATATTCAAGGCACATATATTAAATCACATCCATGGTGTAAGCTAGAGATGGAGGAGGCCTGAGGCTAAATGGTAAGTGGTGGGACTCATCTGGACAGTATTATTATGGGTAACTATATCTATCGTGAGACCTGCAGTGGGATTACTCGAAATGTGATCGAGAGGGGCCTGAGAGCTAACTTTGATAAGACAATGAGGGAGTGATCAGCAGTAGCATGTTTTCGTCTCCCCAATCTGCTGTATGCAGAGGATTGGGGGTCTTGGTTTATATTGCGAGTCGCCGGATGCATTATGGTGTTTTGAATATTCATGGCTGTTTTGTCTGAGATTCTGCCAGGACGCTTAGTTTTAAACAGGAGAACTATTGAGGTTTTCAACCAATTCCTTTTGTTTCAAAGATTGTGCTGCGAGGCAGCGTTTGCGTGATAGTGCAACATAGGTAGTGTTTTATTCAGAAAATGATGCCAACTTTTTTCTAACCGCCTACATTTAGATATGGTGACCGTGATTGTTCAGACCTCTACCTGTTGTCCTGCGTAACATTAGCGACTGTGGTGGTCACGCTGTGCAGTTCAGCATAACAGGTGGTGGAGATGTGCATGTACTCACACCACGTCAAGGTCTAACCTCCTTGTTCAATATGAGGTACCACAACATCTATAGCATGCTTTGCGGTAGTGTTCGATTCGTATCTGCGTACAATATGCAAAGCTTCCAAATTCAGATTTACAGGAAACCACTGATTAGAACAAGTATATATCAGACTTAGTCATATTATTAAAAGCACATTCGGATTGAAACTGAAAACACGGTATTTTTCTATCAACTGGTGCATCTGTAGCTGTTCGTTGCATAGCGACTGACCACACTACGTTGCGCTACTCCTTGAATCGCACACACCCAGTGAGAAACTATTCCCCATATCAAAGAGTGATCGCTTGTTTCAAAGTGATTCAGTACAAATTGTCATGGACGTTATTTTGATCTACTGTAGTACTTGAAGTTTCTTCTCTATTTGGACACAAGTACCCACAGATAACAAGCGCTCCATTTGTCGTTACGCCAAGCCACGCCACTGAACTAGCAGGACATCTTTCAGTAATTCCTAATAGTTCTTTGTTAGTTGAACATCCACGGAGAACCTGGACGCACTGTATACTCACACCTATCTTCAGTGATGGATGCAGTAGGGAGAGCAAGCTATCGACAAATAGCACTGCATTCAGTGGTCTTTAAAGTAAAAGGTGAAGATCTCCGAAACCCCAAACAAACAATATGGCTCCCATGAAAAAAATACTCGTGTTTCACCGATCCGCGATTTACTCGCGGTGTTTGAACGAAGACTGCAGACAAATACGTTTCATTGTGGTCATTCCAAGGGCTTTGACGACGATGATTACCCCATCTTGTTGAATAAACTGAACAGTCGTGTACTTGGTGAGTGTATACTCACGCCGCTCGAGGAGTGTGTAGCTGAACGCAGGTTCAACGTCGAGTGCGAAGGACAGCTGTCAGAGTGAATCCTTGCTAACAGCATCGTTTGCCAACGATCACTCTTAATATCACTCATGCGTTCATTCAGGTTTCGTTTATGAACTAATCAGGATTATCACTTCACCGACACTGCTATGAGCTAATGACTCTGGAGTGTCCGGAAGATGTAATATTCTCAAAGAACTATTTGAGGTGTTTAAACCATGGAAAATAACTTGCCGTACGATATAAGCTAGTGTAGTTGATGCAAACTGGTTAACAAGGTTATACTGGCTACTATCTTTACTACACAAAACTGAACGTGTCCACATGCAATCAAAACCGAAAGTAGTTTGATCCCGTATATAAATTGTAATACCTTGGCTAACAGAACACAATTAACCCTGAAAATCCTAGGAGGAATTTGTGGGAACTTCCACCACGAGGTGTTTCCCAGTAAGTACTTTCATTGTTGCATTCCCTGAAATTGAACAGTTAAATGGCCAGCCATCAAAACTGGGATAAAGAACAGGCAGGTCACCTCAGATACTGAGCTCGTTCATGGTTGGGATCAGTTCAGCGTGGAACGCCTTGCCTAATTCTGCTAGTTATGGTTGAATCGATAGAAAGGCTTAACATATTGTTGTACTCACATATATGTATATAGACAATATAACTTGCACTACGTGTTTCTTAACTCTTATCCAAGCTCACCCCTACGGGCTACCGAAAGAGGGTTTCTGATCAAAAGTTCTTTCGGTATGACTCAGTATTTGTTTCCGGTATGAATGTAGCCAGCAGCCTCATTGAAACTTCCATTTATTTTCTTCCATTTACTTAAACCTGTGGATCGATCGACGCATTTTCCATCGACCAGCACAGAGACCGACACGCATGCGGGACAATACTTTTTTTCTTGCAAAGACCTGAAAGCCTACCCGTAACATGTTTTCGTGAGAAATATTGTCTCCCATTTCAGTGTGTGATATTTGAATATCAAACGGTATATATTGAAAGCCAGCTCAAAATCAAATTAGCACGTGTTCTTGTTTGATAAAAGTTGTTGATTAAGACGGGACTGTTACGGACCTCAAAATATTCATGCCATATATGTCTGTATCATACATGTACTCATTGTGTCCTATAGATTGTAAGTGTTGTGCACAAAGAGAACCACACACGGAAAGCGATAGAAACGTATACAGAAATGATTTCAAAGTGAGCCGGTACTTGTTAAGATCCCCAACAGAAAAACCCAAACTCCTAGGACCGCAAATCGTTTCATGTACGTGCTGGCCTAACGAGACGGAAGAAAATGGTATCTATAAGGCAGTGAACAAGCATTAAGCAAGTATCATGCTGAAGCTCTTTGCTACCTGCCGACTTGCCTTTTTCGACAGCTAATTGGATCCGTCCGTGTACTTTACTTTTCCACAGATATTGTGGGATACGCCTTCATCTTGTAGGGAACCGTAGCGTGAGTACACTGAAGACATTTGTTAAGAACAGTATGAGAAGTCGACGCAGATGGGATTGTACCGACTTTCGCTAATTGCATTTTGCATAAGTTGGTAACAGTTTGAGTGTAAATAAGACAAAATGTTGAACTAGAGATCTGAATAGCAGTGACCGATAACATGAACAAAAAGAGGAATTTAGTAGTGACAGCGGAAAATCCTACTACATAACAAAAATTACCGATAATGGTGTTATTCTTCTGGAAGAATTTGTACCTCTGATGAAATTAACATGGATATTTGTTAAACAATTTGGGGCCAATATTCATTCGCTTACAGGCTTGGTGTTATGTTTGACATACTATGATGAATAATAACCTCGGCCAGTGTAGTGCTATGACGTGAGAAACAATAGACAACCCTACTTACCTAAAGGACTCCAGTCATCAGATTGCACATAATGACGAATTTGGTGATATCCGAGAAGGTTCCACCATAAATACTTTGTGATGCTGGAAAAAGGTCCTGTTTTAGTATCAAAATGAACTGTGCAGTTGTAAGCATGACGCTTGAAAGGATGAAGGAATCAGTGGTCTCCATGACAAAGGGTTTGTGAACCATAGTTTTGTGTGACGTTGTGATGCCTATCCAAAAGTCTAGGAATGCTGGTGCGATTAAAAACAAATACGTTTATTGACTGTTCTAAGCATGTGGATCGATCTTTCATTTTCAGTAGATGACTGACCAACAATAGCCTTTTGAAAATGGGTTTAGGTGTGTTCTAATTTTAATCTGTTTTCCGACCGTGTAATACGTTCCTTTAAGGACTGTGGAGATTGCTAACTTTCACCAGGACACTACTGTGTGCCTAGTAAAAATGTCTTTTCAGGCCAGTATGCATTTATGTATACAGTATCTTGCTCAGACTCTGGTATGTTCACAGGACCATCTGGTAGAAGTCTGTATGATGCAACGGTCAGAGTTACGCAGATGTGGACCTCTGTCAAAAGCGCAAGTTTTCTTTCGAATTTTATTTGCGTTCTCCATCACACCCGCATGAAAGTTTCAAGTAAACTGTCTTCTGTTATGCTGGTGTTACCAACTGAGTGTTGGCAGTGCAACAGTATATAAAATGACTCCTCCGGGATAGCATGTAGAATATTCGGGATCTGTGAACTGGAAGTAGAAAAAAACCGGACCGGAAAGAGGTTTGTGCAACATGCGCAAAAATGTGGAATACGACTATTGACCGAATCGTGTAGCGATCCACACCCAGCGGATTGTGTAAAGCGAACAGTGGTGTTGGTCTGAACAGCAGCAGCTAGGTAGCATTTATACTTTGAACTTGGGTCCAGTTTGGTTTGAGTGCTTCTAATTCGGCATTAATCACTGTCATGTCCGCTATTGTGGAGACTAGGAAGCTTCTACTCACTGTTCCATCGACAGGCTTGCGCTGATTTTTTCCTAAATGAAACTGTTTTATGTGTATAGTGCACGTATAAGTTTGAACAACAATCTTGAAAATAAAACCTTGGGTGAAATGGAGGACTTTCTTCAAGAGTATCAAGGTAAAATGAGCCACGACGACTAACAAACCCACCTGTTCACCAGCTGTTGGCAAGCATCTGGTTAGTGGTCGAAGGTTGTAAGTGAATGATCGCCCCAGTACTTCTGGCTTACGACGCTTTGGTAAATTAACCATTTTTAATATGGGCGGTTCAAGCGCTTTGGATTTTTACGATCATTCTCGATAACAAAACTTAGTATATTACATACTATTTTGTTCAAATGTTTCTCAAAATTTAACCTTATTCGTTCACCGTCAGTAGGTCGTGACGAGACAACAGGATCATTACATGATACTGTCATATGAATTTAGAACTAAAAGCTAAGTCATCGGGTTGTATTCTATAAACGTTTTCCTTTGAACGAGCAGAAATTGGCGGGACTCGTAACACATACCGATTTCACCAGCACTTAACAATTCTTAATGAAACAGGATCCACAAAAGACTTTTATGGAAACGTTTAAATTGTTAGTTAAACTCAATCCACCATCAGCCGTTTCAGTCAATACCACCGATACATAGACGATATATTTATCGCAACCAATTCGGACACCAATATATACACGGTACTTGACACATTCAATCGCGCTCACCAGTCAGTCAGGTTTACATTCGAGGAGGAGACCGAAAACGAGATATCTTTCCTAGTTGTTCGTTTGCATCGTAAGAGTACGTGGACAGGCCAGTACACAAACTTTCACAGTTTAGTACTCGCTAAAACAGAAGAGAAATCTGGTGCGCTGTCTGACTCATAGTGCATACAAAATTTGTTCAGCGTATACGCTGGAAAATGAACCCGAATTCATAAAGAACGTACTTCATGATAACGGCCACCGGAACGATTTATCGCCAGAAACATGGTCAGAATATCACTTAAACCTGAAGTGCATGAAGTATGAAAGAAACCCGTGTTCATTCGAGTGCCGTTCAAAGGTAATAGTGCCACAAACTGGCTGACAAATAGACTCAACCAAGCAATCAGCAGGACCTATGCTACTGCTGAGCTCCGTATTAAATTCTTCACACTTCTCATTCTCAGGTTTTATAACAAAGATAGACTGATAGTTCAGACTTCATCTATGTGTATCTACTCATTCACTTGTTTCTGTGTAGCACGTTATATTGGTCGAACGTCAAGACAGCTTTCAAAACAGATCCGAGAACACCATCCACGGTGGCTGGGACACGGGGAATCACGATCGTTCAACAGCGCTGTTCTCGCACACCTGGTTAAAAGCGGGCACCAGGCGAAAACTGACGAAGCTTTCAAAGTGGTTTGTCGCGTGTCAGGCAACCCATCAAAAGCTGTCCGAATTGGAACACCTTGTACTGCCGAGGCTATCGGAATCAGGCTGACTGACCCGATATTGTCATTAAAAACGGTTCGTTCAGACGGTGCACCTACCATGGCCAAAAACCCATCGGATCGATGGCCACACGGCGCGGTCAAACCAATGGACAAGCGTGCCATCGCCAATTGACTGGCCAGTGACCTCGTTTCTCTGTGATAAATCTGATCGATATCTCGGTCTAACTCTACTAGCTCCTTATATAATTGTGCCGGCCTGAAGAAGAATTATCGAAAACATATGTTCGCCCATATACCTTTATTCTCAAAGTGTATTACTGAGATGAAAATGGGTGAGTAACAGATATCATCTTAACCCGTTTTTCAATGTAATCCTTTTTCCAAAGGCACTACTATAAAGTGAAGAATACTTGAGATTTGTCTTGCGGTTTTCATCAGATACCCAGGCTTTTGTATAAGCATGTTTTTCGGGTTTTTATCCGTTTGATTACCGTTATCTGAGTACCATTGGTTTCTGAATTGTTTTCACCTACACCAAATCAGAAATTACCACTGATAATTTTTTCAAAACCAACACAACTATTTTCAGATCGTTAGTGATGGGCACTACGTGGGTCAGTTCCCATAACGGGCAGTTCACCGGTAGTTTTGACCGGCACTCATCATGTAGCCGATGTCTCTTACGAACGCCAATACAATGAGGAAAATGATTGGTAGACCAGATTTTGGCTTGTTTCGTCACTGTAACCATTTCTGTTACGTAAGTAAACTATACTGAACAAGTCTTTTCAATAATTCTTTTTCAGATCAGTGTGACACGCTCAAAAAGTGTGTACCAATATTGGGACAATTTCTGTGGGTCTGTACAATGAAGTACGTAACTACAAGCATACGAGTCAAGCTACACAGCACGCAAGTAGTTTAGAGACATGCTCACAATTAGGTCGCAGAAATCAAGGACAAAGTTTCTGATGTGACCTTTTGCCCCAACAATTACAGGGTTTGTACCAGCTTATTTTATAACAAACCACCAGATGGCGTAATCAAATGGCTACCAATTAAATGGTCGGAATTTTACAAACTAGGCAGCGACACTAATCTGGTTCAACACGATGATGTGTATCCGCAAGATGTGCATCAACTGTTCTGTTAATAGTTTTGGACAAGCTGGGCGCAAGACATAAGATGTGATATTATTTTATTCGTATGAACACACACCTAGTTTTAGGCTTACGCATTCCGTTGTACAACTGGAGGAAGAAGACACAAGCACAGGTTAGCCGGAGAGAGTTAGCTTATCTTTCGGACTCAAGGGAGAAGTAATGGAACAACTCCTGGAAGGTAGGTCTGAAAGTCTTATACAGTCGAGGGTTGAGGTTTTGCGACACGATATCATTCCTTAATGACAGACAGACGAAGATGACCTTCGCCTCCACCTTGGTAACCTCATCACGTGACTTAAAAACAGCCATGCCCCAGTTGTAATATATACGCACCAAATTCAGTACGAATAAAGTCGAACAGTTTGGGCGTCGTGTTTAACATGTTATTGATAAACAGATTGGGAATAACAATGTGATTTCGATTATAACACTCCAGAAGAAGACCACCCGAGGTGGTTGAAACGTAGAGTATTACAATTTGCTCGTAACGTTGTGTTATTCCCGATCTGTTTATCAGCCCTGTTCCAGGTTAAAAGTGGCAAGGACAAACAGTTATGCATAATGCAACCTATATTCGGTATTCTCAATACTTTTACTACACTTACTCAATAAAACAACAGTTGGTTTTGGTTTTTGATCCAATGTTTTTGTAAAACACATATTCCTTATTAAGCTGGTATGATATCGAACAACACCACGCTTCATTCTCTGCGGGAGAAATCTACTAAAATATGTTTACTGCCCACTCTAAATTGTTTTTGTAATGAACCGACTATCGGAGATCCACATCAGTTCGTATTTTCAGACTTATATTTGAAAAATGATGTGTTCGATTCTGTTCCAAAAGTAAATGTGATAGAACGCTATGCTTTGTTGAATGTTCTTATAACACTGGTTATTTCGTGGTCTGAGTTGAGCGAAACAAAATTGTCATCTGTATACCGCCCATGAAAACACGTTCTAACTGGCATTGTTTAGCTCTTGACTGTACAGCTTTTCGACGAAACTGTCAGCCAGTCATGAACTTAGTAGACATGCCATCACACCTTCCTTTTGCATGCACATGAAAACTCTAACTTTCGCTGGTTGTGAAGTACTTTATATAGGTTATAGATTTCCACCTCTGAACGTTTGTCATCAGATAACACAGCATACATTTATAACAAAGCTATGTTAAAACGAAAGTTCGCTAGACGTACTACCTATGGTAAAGTATATACCTGCACTTCGTAATGAACAAAATCCCATTTATTCGATTTGATTTTTGTTCTTTTGACCGCAATACTCTCTTGTTGGCCACGCAGCAGTGAGCAAACAAATGAATGTGTGCTCGATACCTTTGAAGCTGAAGAAAGAAGTTGCTAACATTTATTACTTTTAAAAAGTACAGAATAAGTGTCCCACCTGCAAACAAGATTAATTAGATAGTGTACTGGAAGGTATAAAAATGTTAACTGTTGGCAAGCCGCATCCATATTACCTATATAGAAACAACGCATCACCAGCGTTGGATTGACTATGTGTATATGCATGACGTTAATGTGTTTCAACATCCTCCAAGTGAATACAGCGCGCGCGCGTATAATCCTACAATTGCGCCACAACTGTGCTGTGTGATACAGTGCTGAATACTAACAGCTTGACATATCTTTTCTGAAAATTTTGTTTCGTGAGATAAAAATTTGCAGTGTCATTGTTTTTGGGTTATTATCCTGAATTAACGTTTTTAATCGAGTCAGCAAGAAAATATCGTTGTTCTGTCTTTCATCCCAACCAGCCGCCTCTTTCAACGTTACCGGATAATTGCTTTTTTAAACCTTCATAACCTCGCTGTTTTGTTCGCTCATCACGTATCAATATTCCCTGGAGAATTTGAATTTTCTTTCCCTGTTTCTTTTTGTTTTATATGAGATCAGTAACAGTCTCTAACAGATTGAGCTTGAGGAATTTAGTAACGAAAAGAATGCATAATCTCTCTTTATCATCCTGCAAAAATGACAAGCTAGTCTAATGCCCATTCAACATTGCGCAATAATTCCAGACTTATTCTTTGGTTTATTTTCTGAAAGAAATGAGTTAAAACAATAATCTTCCAGGAAATCCATTCTCCAGATAACCCCTTATCATCGGTATCTGTTTCATACCAAACTTGCGTCGCTCACGTTGACATATGCATTGACGAAAATCTCACTAACGCATATCGCGACCTAGTGTTCAGAGTCATAAACCAGCGCATAATGTAATCAAGTCACAGTCAAACAAACCAAAACTCGGGTTGCCATGGCAAGGAAAATTGGTTCTCTGACTTGTTCTACAGATTTGCATATCTTATAGACATAAACGTACACCGATAGAACAGTTCCGCTGCTCAGCCAATTGGGGGACTATTAAGTTTCAGATGAAAGTAGCAGACCAGTCAGGAAACGTACTTGTTAGATTTAACAGTCAACTATTACCTTCTCCTATGTCCTACTTGAAAAACGTGCAAATTGCTCTGCATCCTCTATGAGAGATTGATTACTTCGTCCACATTCCAAAACGGAAAAGTGCGAGATGAGTGACATCCTCAGATCAGGCAATATTACGCCGTTTACTTGGAAGACTCGAGAAGAAAGACAGGCAGAAAGGGTAAATTTTTGATAGAATGTTAATTTGCGAGTCAAACATCGTGATTCTGTCGGTATGGATCGCAAGAAGTGAGAAGTTGTCGCTGTTGTTTCAAGGAAAAGAAAAGGTAGCGGGAATTCAGAAATTAACTGAGCAGTTAACCTCTGTTTTCTTCTTACTGATAAAAATGGAGCGCAACAGAGAAGATAATGGTAATGGAGGCCGCAGCTGTGGATTAGCACCAGAAATTTGTGTGGAAAGAGCCATCCATTATAACTGGTTCTCAGATTAAGCAAATCATATCACAGACTGCTCAGCATCTTATTAATTTCCTGTCCGAAATCGCTGTTTTTTTGGTGTGTGGTCTGGTATATAAGAGCTTTGTCTTGTATAATACATGTTGCTTATACAATGATCATTTCCGGTCAAGACGGAAAAGCGAATTGGTTCGGTCTCGATAGTAATCAGGATTAAACTGAATATGTCATGTCTAGGTATGTGATTATTAACCCTTTAACCTAATAGGTGCATTTTTGTGTGAATCTGTTCAGCACATTTTGCTATCTTCACTTCACAAACAAAACCTCACAAGCATTAGATCAGTTATAGTTGTTAAGCGAAGCTGTGTATCATACGTGCTAAAATCAACCGTGTGTGCGTTAGAACATTCTAACACGTCGTATTTCAGTCGGTTTCAAGTGTAGACGCAAAATTCATAGGCCCCAAGATTAGCTGATGTGGATAGACAGAAGTGTCTACTATTACTGTCCTTGTTTGAACATGTAGTTTGCTTATTACTAATTGAAGTAAATACATGTGAGACACAGGCGCTACAAACGATATTGCTCTGCCCATATTTTATCAGTGGGACAAATGTGAATCTCGTTGAAAATTGTACTCATTTCTCACATTTTTAATCTTTTGGACGCCGAAGTTTACCATAAAACTTAGCATATATACGTTGTTCTTTTTATTACTGTATTGCTGCCCAGTAGAAACATAAAGTAATATCCGGAGAACTCCTACGGTGTTCCTGTACGCCCCGNCACCCCGTTTTATGTTGTCTATCACAGCTTTTCAAGGAGTGAACGCTTTGTCAGGCGGACGATCAAGTTTTCGCATAGAAGTTTGCTGCTTCCAACATTATAGTGAGCACCGGTGGTGAGTTGACACTTCATGTGATCCTCAAGATAATTTGTAGGTGACCAAAGTAGTAGTACTGGAAGCTGTCACCATTTCAGGTTCCACTGTGATAAAAAATGCTATAACATTGACACAGTGTGCAGTTTACTTCCGTAAAGTGTATGTTGTATTTCGTTCAGTCTGTTACCATGACTAGCCATTCATTGTGGCCGCTAATGGCTACCCAGCGTGATTTCTCATCCTTGTTTATGCTAAACTTCGTCGATATGAGTCAAGTAGATCTCTTTTTGTGAAAGAGTTCCAAACACCAACCTAATCACTGAGTTAGGGACATTTGTGAACTAGAATTAGTCTGGAAAATATGACACTACCTCATATTTTACATTAACATATGAGATGGTATAAGCAAATCTCAAAAACTGTCAGAAGAAAAGTCAATATAGACTCCATCGTGTTGGATAACTGGTATCAGTGGATAGTAAAGCAAGTGGTACCGTGAGTAAATTGTTCTTAAGAAGAGGTTCGAGCAGCTGACTTCCTATTTTTGCGAAGAACATACGTTCATGGAGCATGAGATCCCTTGATGAACAGATTGGAAATAACACAACGTTACGAG
>QNGE01003928.1:2686-37645 GCA_008508345.1 Paragonimus westermani
TGGTGTAGATATCTCACCTAAATATATTAACAATCTAATTGTTTACAGAAAACGTTGCGTTTAATTTCGAAGGACTTTATAATAGATGGATACACAGAGTTGCTTTATGTAGTTCGTTAGGCCCAACAAAGGCCGAAATATCTTCCTTAATGATGGAACGGCAGTTCCCAAAGAACACTAGCAACGCCGTATTGTACAAACTGTATGTTGCTGATATTTTGACCTTTACTAATGCTGATAATATCGATTCATTTTTAACCTTCCTACCTCTGTTTACCCAACTCTACCTTTGTCTCATGCAACCAAATCAAACGGATGTTTAGTCTTCCTAGATATACTCATCACTGGGCTTGAGGGCAGTCCATCGTGAAGCAGCGCCTTCCACAATGCAGGCGTCAACCAGCGAGACCTGAAGATGGCTGGAGAACATGACCACTTATCTAGAACATCAGTGTCTGACTAAGACAACTGGTTTAGGGACGTCATTCAGGAAGCACTTCAGTAAGCAAACAGCATTAGGGACACTCCTAAATTAGTACTCATACTGGATAGCATGAACCTAGAACCAAAACACCTCAAAGTCGTGATGAGATGGGAAAGCTATGTCAACCGTGATTGCTTCATTCGTTACCATCTAATCTTCGTACGTATCTGCATTCGTCATAATGTTTTCCAGCAGCGTTACATGCAGACCACAGATTCGATTTAAAACTTCATCGAATGTTACCAGGAGTTACCCTAAACAAATTCATTACAAACTTATTAACGATGACCACCTCTGTCTGACACGACACAACTGGGAGCGCGATAAACTCAAACATGTATCCAACGTTTGAAATTACCTTGAATGGATCTTCAAATCCAAGAATACTATAAAATTTTCAACAGACCCACGTAGAATTACGCTGAACCATAAGTTCTCCTGCATCAGCCTGCCTCAAAATCAATGTGCCGAACCAGGTAACTTCCGACAAAAGAGATATTTTATTAAAAGATCTGAAACTCAATTAATCAGGTGCATCCACAACCGAGTTTATTGCATCATTGGAGTCAGGAGTAAAGAAAAAAACAGTGGTCTGAATGAATAAGTAAAATACTTTACTTAACAGTGTTTAATCACGGGATGACCACTCAAAATTCAATGAATAGCTTGAGGGCTAATGATCATAAACCACCCATGATATTTGAAAAAGATGACCAGATTGCGCTTCTGACCACAGACAAAAGCATTGGACAAGGGGGATTCTAAAACTTAGTGAACGATATTTTCAAAGACTCCAAACCACACGAACATGCTTGAGGAAGATTTGTGAAACGATTGACAGCTCGAATCACTAAAACCATGACAGCCTTTAGTGGAAGAATTTTACTGGCGGAATATCAGGATAAATACCTTGAACCTACTGAATGACCGGTGGTACGACTTGAAGGGCTACCAAAGTTTCGCAAAGATTGAGTACCGTTGAGGTCAGTCATTTGATTTTGGACAACCCAGAACTACCAACTATCGAGGTTATTTTTTGCGTCCGCCAACTAGATATACCTCCAGTTAATCACAACGTGAAATGGACTGTAAAGAATAAACGAATCAATGTACCACGGCAATGAACCACGGCAATTTTTTCACAACAAATTCCTTCACAGTACATATGACGTGGACTGAAAAAGGTTTCCTCTTGAGAGACAGGAAATTCCACCTAACTCAGTCACTCCAGTGTGCTAAAACAGATGTCGCAATGGATGGACTATCAGAAGAATTACTAAGTGAGGGAAGAAGACAAGATACGTCAGGTTGAAGTGTTCTATTGATTCAAATGCTTGATAAGTAGTCCATGTATCTTACGGAGCCAGCATGAATAAAAATATTGTGTAATGAGAGACCAAAAAACGACGTTTCCGACAGAATTGATCTCTCTCACAGATTTATTTGGTTATGGTCTGGAATTTCATGGAGAGGACGCACTAGTTCACTCCTACGCGATACCGCTGTTCACCAAAGTACGAAAAAACTTACGTTAAGACGTTTGAAGATATGTGAGAAAGACTGTCGAATTAGTAGGATGAATCGTTCTCCAGCTGAATTCATTTCGTTAGTGAAGTTTTGCGTGGAGACGTATGTATCGTTTGACAACCGAGTCTGCCTAGAGAAGACAGGCACACCAGTGAATTCACTTGCATTCGGACCGCTTACAGGTGTACTACTGAAGCGCTTGGAACCAGGAACATATCGAACCTCCCAGCCTGGAGTGTGATTTCGACGTGTCGATGACATGTTTGTTGCTGTATCTTGGACTCAGCTTGGCCAGTTTCACAGGTGTTTGAATGTCGTAATACATGGAAACCTTATGCGCGAAGAGGAAAACTTCCATACTCAGCTTTCCCCGATATGTTGGGTATCAAAAATCCTGGTGGCAAACTTGAAACTGGTATCGTGGAATGACAACAATTATTGTGATTCTCAAATTCACGAGCAATTATCCAGCCTATCACTACACACACTACATACGAACATTCAGAAACGCACTTTAGCCCGTCCAAACATAAAAGACAAGAACGAGAATAACTGGTCAAACCATTCAGCTGCAATTTATACCCCAGTAATCTCACAAAGTCGTCTATCGATGGACTCACAACAGCTAAACGTACTGGACATAACATATGAATGACAGTGCCATTCTTTGGAGTATGTCAAGAGCAGAGTTATGAAAACTACAACCACTGGGCATCTAAGTACCACTCAAGCCGAAACCAATACTCCGTAGAGCCTTAGTAAATACCAAGCAATGTGGAACCGCATGAACAATCTGACGTGGTCTCAGAAATCCCACGTGTCGAGTGTGAACAACAGTATGTGTGGGCGGCCAAGTGAACGGCCGAACAACACAGGTGGAGGAAGACGAGTTAGCGTTGCACCAACCAACAAAAGCACCACTATGCATACACAAGTCAAGAGGTCAACATATATTATGCGGGAGTGGTCACACGGGTAGAAATCATGGAGCAACGCCCTACACAGAAGACCGTCCGTTAGCGGACGTAATTCAGTGAACTCGTAGACACAAGTAACCACCATGTCAGCCTCGTTGACGCTGAATGGAAAGACGAAAAAACGCAGACTAACAGAATAAAACGGTGTGTGTTTGAGCGACCCTAATAGGGTACTGATTTGTTTGTTTACAAACGTGTTCTGATGTACATTTTTAATGTTACAACAAACCTTTCAGTGCTCATTGTGTGCCCCTTCTAATCCTTTAGAATGGGTGTACTTATAAACCTATCTCTGGTTTGATCACCTGTTTCCTGTTCCAAGATAAAGCTCACACACAATTAGATAAACTGGACGTGGTGAGCTCGTTAGAACGCATCCTAGATGACATTTTTTGTTAAGCATTACAGTCAGGTTTTGTAAATGTATCTACTGTACAAGAAAGATACGTAGATGACATAATACCGCGTTGGACAACCGCCAGCAAATGTGGACATGAGTAAAAACGATGAACAATGTGCACAAAGATGTCCGCGCTGAATGTGAAGATAAATGTCGTTTTCCATAGCTGTTCTCGATATGGGCAATCTTAAAACGGGTGATGTTACCAATCAAAACGGTCATTGGACAAGTAGATCACGTAGGCAGATCGATACTAATATTGACCAGCCGTAATATGGTTTGTTGCGGACATTATATCAGCGAGCTAGACGCAATTGTTCTGTTGATGCTGGGAACCGTAGTAAACATCGTGTAGGCTGTGCCTATAGACAACGGCTATTCTTGTAGATTCGTTTGGAAATTCAGTCATTTAATTCAACGGTAATCGGTAAAATTAAACGTTCTCAAAGTGACTGTGGCTTCAGGACATCTTCTTCAAGGGAATTATGTGAACATTCTATTACAGACTCCAGCTGAGATAGCCATCGAACAAGTTATAGTGCTGCTGAACTAGTTAGCACACGACTGCCGCCGGTGAAACAGCCAATATCGCTATCCAATAAGTCACATCTTATCTGCTAATATCAACTTGGTTACTGAGCCTCATTTGTTGGCAGAACCGGGCGCCAGTTCCAGCAGTAATTAGACAGTGCATGTTCAGCTGCACCAAGCGCCCACATACACCACCAATCAATACGTTACCAACCACTGCTAACACCACCGGGTCAGCAATCACGTGGCTCTCACCGCTGATCTGCCCTCAACCACACACGACTAGTGTGTTCAAGGAAATACATCTGGCCTTCAGCTGGTGTATTTCTGAACTACCGAAACATTTGCTGTCACAAAGCACACTCCCATCTTGTGGCTTCTGCTTTTCCCCCGTACCTTGCCCTAACAATGACGGGTCGAGTGCACCAATACAGGAATGCCATTGTATTACAATGTGTTGTACGGCTTGGAGTTGAACGGATAAATGTGAAAGTCTGTAGTACGTACTTGCAATCTAGAGAGGCATTACTTAGGTTTATCGCGAAAAACAATGTATATCCTCTCTGCTCTTCCGATCACTTTAGTTAGACCACTTTTTTAGAGAGATTTTCCGGAAGAAAATGCGTTGTTTTATAGAATCGTTCTGAGAAGTCGCATTTTAAGTGGATGATGTGAACCTGACCAGCCATTTTAAACTCGCATTGTCTTATTACTAGGTTTTTTAAAATTCCTCCGAACGAAGCACGTTTGAATTTGGTTGCACCTGGTACGATTGGTTAGTATGTGGCCGTAAATTTTAGGTGTAAGATAATTTCCAAAAGACCGACTCCCCTCTGTGGACACGTGACATGTACTTATCTGACTGACATCGCCACAGGAATGCCTCTAGCCTGAACGGGTACAAAGTGGACAGGAAATGCAAATCCCAAATCTTCTACTAAAAAGATGCTGAATACGTGCGACGATATTTCGGTTCCCCCGAACTGCTACATCACGTGGTTTATGTTGATATGACGTTACCAGTATTTGTGAACTTGTTGAAGCTCGTTTAGTACGTTTTTCATCTCATGGCATGGCATCGTGTTGAATTCGTCAAGGCATGTTTTGTGTTAATGATTAGTAGTCGGGGATTTGGTCTATCTTCAAGTTGACCATCACACATTTGTTCACGAGCTTAAATTTGCCTTTGTTTGTCCTTGTTGTGTGCAATAAACAACCGCGATGAATGTTGCAACATAACTGCACTTGAAAACCTTGCTTTCTTCTTTTTTAGAACTGTCATTGTTTATCTACTGAAACTTTTCTGATGCTGGCTGACAAGCCCTCACTTCCACCTGCACCCGGCTGTTTTAATGAGCTCATCTCCCGTTGATTGACGTGAAATTGCAAACTTCTTTCAAGTTGCTCCATTGTGAAGGCTTTTTTCTACTGATTAGCCCGGTGATTCACATTCAAGATGTGAGACCACTTTTGCAATTTTGTCAAACAATACCCTATAAATTCCATTCACTTCGGTTATCTTTTCTGACCTCTTTTAGACTTGAAAAATAGTTCCGTTATCCCAACAAACTGACTGAGCGTTATTGAAATTATCAACCACGTGTTACTGGGTGGAGTGTTCCGAATTGCCGTGAGAGATTTAACAGGTATGCTACAATCTGATAGATGATACCCTGATCGGTTCCAACTGACCACAGTGAATTACAAGTCGGTTTTTAATATGTACACCTTAATGTTAATTAGAGTCAGTCTGTGGAAAACGAAATGGTTTCGGTTATCATTACTCACTATTTTCAAGATGAGAAATAATTCAGAAGACTGAAATAGTTGATATCAAGCGAATGGTTGAAACATCTCATCAGGTAGTTCTTGGCAGAATGTTCCTCTCATATTTTCCCAAGGTTTTGCCGGTGGCAATAAGTAATTAAGACCACTCCCTTTACAAACATACAAGCATATATTTGAAAAACGGTATATGCAAAAACTTGAGATTGCCCTGGACAGACAAAGATGTCACCGATAAGGTTGAGAGCCTGTGCGACTTTACAGTCACTTGTGGTCTTGGAGCTCAGACCTGGATTTTGTAACAAATACTCGAGAAACATCGGATAATGGCAGAATGGTTCCAGATAGTATCAGTGTAACGATTTTCAACTGACAGGATCTACGTCTTGGAAGAATGAATCAGATTGCAATTTGAATGTTCTACTGGATTTATATTTACGTACAAGTACCAGTGACTTAAAGGAGGCGTAAAAGAAAGTATTGATTATACTGACGAAATCAAAAATTCGTTTCTTAGTAGATGACTAGTAGTAGCGCTCACTTTATTACTGAAGTTGATATGGAACCTGAATGCACAGCCGTTGGTTCATTCACGGAGGAGACCACAAAAGTGATTCACGTGTTTTTGAATGATGTAACCACCAGGGTTAGTTTCAGAGTAGGGCGACACTGCGTACTGTCTTGAGGCACTTCAAAGACGTCTTGTAAAGAAAACTGGTAACTACTTACAGGGAAAATTGTGGGGAGTTATTCAAAATACTGTTCTGGGCTCACGTTAAATAAATTTCCAGATAAAGTAACACCGAAGGAATGTTGGAAAATAACCTCAACTATAGCAAACATTCATGTAACGATCAGAGATTTTACAGCTGCTGGATGGATCGTACACTGGAACAATGTAATTAATCTGAATACTGTTTGTATATATTTAGGGTGAAGGTAGTAACTGCATTGGACTGTTTACTTGCATAGACCATTGAAATTACATAATCTGGTTTTCCTTTATATAGAGTCCTAAGTTCAGAGCTATCCGGTACGTGGGTGCCGATCTTGAATCGATCAGGCTGACCTATAATACTAGGTAGATAGGCTGAGTGCTTTGTTAATCACGTTTACAATTTCTACTTCCACCTCTCTCACAACCAGTAGTACCTTTAACAATCCAATCTAACACCGCATCCATTGCTGGCCAGTTTTATAGGTGCTCCATATCTGTTGCTATCAGCTTTCCGGATCACCATTAACCACCCTGCTTGCACATTAGATTCTTGCTATTCTGTCCTCATATTCATTCAATCATTCACGTTCAACTCGATGCAAACGCTCCCACAGTTTTAACTGTTCACCAGAACTGATGCTCGAATTGGAACAGTGTCGGTGAACAAAACATCGATTGTCAACAAATGTTTGTGAAGAATGAAGTCGTAGTGACTTCTGACGCCCAGCATCTTCATTGCTGGATACTTTTTTCAAGAATAACGGCAGTTCGGTTGAATAACCGATACAAATTTGATTGATGAAGTTTTTGCATCACTGCAAAACATGTCTGTGGAGCAAGATTACTTCCAACAAATCAATTAATTTCGACATATATAGAAAGAAAAAAACAGCAGTGCGAGGAAATAGTTGTAATGATTATTTTTTATACAAGGATAACTAACAGAAGCCTGCTCTATATTATGAAGATACGTTGAAATCAGCCATATACTCACTCAGAATAGTCGTTTCATTAGACTGACTTCCATCATTATGGCTATCAACTAGTTTTCTGCACAGTCACTATTCGGTTGGATTAATTTTATGATTTTGTCAAATGAAGAGTACATTCTTAAATTGTAACGTACTTCATGATTTTCGCAAGATGAATGCAACAGAATCAATCTGACGCTTATATCTCACTTGATCGTGCTATTCTTCCTGATAGGGCGATGAAAATATTTGCAAAATATTCAGAAATTCTCTCTAAATTGTTCTGCAAACCACAATTTAAAACGTTTTCCATAGACGATAATTAACTGTATTCAAGCCTGCTACTAAAACAGCAGCAGTTGTGACGAAATTTTTAGTTGTAGTTCACTCGATGTGAAAATAGCTGGGATAAACTATTAAAATTTCAATCTCAATCCTTTATTTTTATTGATTAATAAATGCCAACAATTCAGGTATCGATTTTTACACTGGTGCAACACCGTGGTCGTGGGGGGTAATTAGAAACAGTTGTCTGAACCGCTTGCTGCCGTTGATAAACTCCTAGTTCATGCCACTGTTATCGATCCCAGTATAAACTGGTTCATCAAAATTCATCATCTTCTACAGGCTAGCAGCCTGTAGGCAGGAACCAAACAATTAACTCCGAATAATTAAAATTGCTATTCTTCATTGAGTTGAAAACGCAACGTAGAAATGTTTTATCTTATGCATTCGTTATCGGAATCTGTTGCAAAGATACCTCGTATGATCCGAAGAAATTAACAAATGAAATGCTATCTGTGAAGCAAATACACATTCTAGATATGCATTTGCCGATAACATCAAAGTAACACATTCGGAGTACCACCTTATGAAGCTATTTGGGTTTGTTTTCAGGCTCAACTTCTTCTCTTTGTATCCGTCATCTATGCACCAATTCGCTCCGACACAGAGTTGTCGATAAAGACTAATACATCTGCACGAATAATTGTCTGGCACAAAGCGCTGGTTGCTCATCGAGGTGGTGCTTACGAACAGATGTGACAAGAAAGTGTATAACTGTTAACACTGCAAAAATTCTAACAAGTCTTTAGTTAAAGGATATGATGTTTCATTTCATCTGTACAAAAGGTGGCCTGCAGATTGTCTGCCGACTATCAGAATACCGATCTAACACGGTGCGACATCTAAAGCTGATGTTTGCTGACGTCACTAGTATCCAACCACGCAGCACTGATCCCCGTTCTCAGAAGAGACCGTGTGGATACTATACCTTCTCTGGCTCGCAATAAGTCAAACCCACAACTTCGGGAAACCGCCGTTTACCCACTATCAAACATGTTATCCGTAATCCCTTAGTCACACTGATTAATTTTTTTCTGATATTTTTTGTTTCAGATAATCTGGTGGATAGTTACTTATAACAGGTCTTGTTTGTCAAAATATTGAATTGAACTAACCTCTAACACATTTTATTTATAAGACTGTTATCAGTCTCACTGGCACTTTGACTGACAAAGCAGACCGTTGACTGCATCACAGGATGCTCTATCAATTCCTATGCGGTTGGTACAGTCAGTAGTCAGAATAGGTAACTAAGCGTTTAGACGTAATAAATCCGAGGTCACATATTGTAATTTTTTTTAGAAACAGATGACAGCGTCAAATAAATAAATAATTCACTTGG
Source organism: Paragonimus westermani (assembly GCA_008508345.1). NCBI lineage: Eukaryota > Metazoa > Platyhelminthes > Trematoda > Plagiorchiida > Troglotrematidae > Paragonimus > Paragonimus westermani. The sequence goes on from QNGE01003928.1 coordinate 11,767, forward strand.
TTATCAAACGACGGTAACCTTCCTCAAACAGATCATTATATACTAGTTCAGAGTATTTGTTTATCCTAATCTTGACGATTTTTTACCACTCTCCGATCATTCTGTTAAATGGTTACATCGCACAATCCTAGGGAAAAAGTGCTGAAGTGAAGACTTACGGATGCAAATGGGGGATCGCTTATCAACTAGAGTCAAGCTAGGTTTCATGATAAAACTCCGAAGGACTTATCTTTTCTAAACTACCCGATGGATTACACTCTGATGTGGACCAGATATGAAAAAAAGAACGTATATATTCTGTGTCAATTTTAGCCAACCCAACGTTTTCGTTTTCAACTCACCGCTTGTCATGTTTTTGAGGCTTGTTTCACTGCACTGCAGGAACGTGCGCCTTCAATTCCCAGGGAGAAATTCAAAGTCAGTATTTGCCTAACTATTCATTGACCGCGTATTTATGTAGAATTTTTAAATTCTACGTCGCTCATATTTGATCATAGCCTGTGCATTCAGATAGACTTTCCAGTCAGCCCCTTTGGAAAAGAATGGAGCAGTGGTCAACACGGTTGCCTCATGATGGATTGACCGAAGTTCAAATCCCGGCAGTGGCAAGGATATGCACTGCTGATGAGCTCTAATCAGAGCGAAACTTGAGTCTAGTACTCCTGTTCGGCGGAGGCTAGCCAGAAAGCCTCTCTGAATGTGAAGGCGGCGATCAAACATGAGTGATGTCCAACTTGAAAATATGTAGAAAGATGAATACAGCAAAAGACATATATATATGAAACGGTTGGTTCCCTTCATAAATTTGAACATAGCAATGAGAAGACGGACACTGGTGGATGCTAGCATTTCGTATTGCCTCTTCATTATCAAATAACAATAACCAGGAATATATGTATGACATGGGATGAAGAATGAAATACCAAATGGGGTGGAGAACGACAGGACAGAATTATTAAGTCCATGGGAGTCTAAGGCTTACATACACAGCGCTGGCTTGAGACGACTAATCGTGACCGCCTCAGCAAAACGCAGCAAGCACGGATGCTAATCCGCGCATTATAATCCTGAATGTTGATTCTGGATTAATTCGGTGACCAGTGGCCAGTAGACGTTCAGTCACTGTTTACAAATGTTCCATTGCACGGGACAATTGAATTTATATGCGGTCTGATCGAGACTGACGGCTTTGATGTGAAAACTTCCCACGGATATGCTAAAACTGTCCCTATTGCTGTGTACGGAGAACATCAGTTTCAGTTCCCAGAATAACCCTCACCGACAATTAGAAGGAGTCGCCATGCTGAATCCGTTAGGACCGATGCTAGCGGATTTTTTCATGCTGATCGTAGAAATACGAATTGCTGAACACATTTCGTTACTGTCGTTCTACAAACGTTATGTGGATGAAATCCTCATGTTTGCGCTATTCTCGCAAACAATCGATGAGATGGTAACTCGGTTTAACACTTGTCATGCCAATCTGGCATTAACTTATGAGCTGGAAAAGAACGGATGCCTACCGTTTTTAGACATCCTCATCGGTCGCCCGGATGATGGTTCAGTAAGAAGATTTGTTCATCGAAAGTCCACCTGGATTGGTCAGTACACTCACTTCACAAGCTTCACATCAATGAAGAGCAAGCGGGCATTGGTTAGAACATTGTTTGTCCGTGCTAGGCGCATTTGTTCATTAGCATGTTTAGGTAGTGAACTTCGACTGCTTACAACCACCTTGCAGGATAATGGGTATCCACTAAGATACATCAATAGACACAGCCAACAGCGTATTGCGGGAGATAAGGTTTTCACGGTTGGGAAGAAAAATGTCTACGGTGAACTATCATTCAAAGGTGACACTTCTTCACTTCGAACCACACAAAACCTCTAGTCACATCCAATAAGAGAGCATACAATGCGGCCGAAATCGTAGTCGTTGACCGAACTCGGAATCTACCGTAAACTTCAGTAAAGGGAGAGCTACCAATTGGTGTCAATTTGCACTGTATTCATTAACTTGTGTGTAACTGCGGTGAAAGTTACATCGACAGAACCGATAGATGCTTGAACTCTAGGATGAAGCACCATCTGCCGAAATGGGTTCAGGATGTCACTGCGCAGACTAATTCTCTCGTCTAGCGATCACGGAACCTCCCGGCCTCGTCTATCGCCAGGCACATGTTGGCCACTGATAACCGGATTAATCCAGACTCAACATTCAGAATTATAATGCGGGGATTAGCATCCGCGCTTGCTGCGTTTTGCTGAGGCGGTCACGATTAGTCGTCTCAAGCCAGCGCTGTGTGTACAAAAACAATTATATGTAAGCCGTAGACTCCCATGGACTTAAAAATTCTGTCCTGTCGTTCTCCACCCCATTTGGTATCTCATTCTTCATCCCCCCATCCCATTAGTGTCTTCTATATATGGTCTTGGTTATTGTCATTTGGTAGTCAATACGAAATGCTAACATCTACCAGTGTCCGTCTTCTTACTGACGAACGAGCATACCTTGGACCAAAAATCTTGTGGTTCGGCCCAGTTTCATGTGTAATTCGGTTATATGAATGGAATATCTGAGTTACAGTTGCTGCCTTTTGGCATAGACATGGTGTAACCTGCTCGTCACAAAACGGAGTAATTGGCGAAATGCTGACACTACTGCATATTTTATAGTAGTGAGTTTTTAATGAGTAATCGGGGGCTAGTCATTAGGGCGACAGATGGCTGAAGCAACAGCTAGCTTTTGGCGCTAATTGAGACACTCGTGCAGTCCAAATTTCCTTCGTCCATTCTTCAGTCTGAAGGTTGACCACCGTCATGCTGAACTTGTATTTTAATACCTAAGCTTTGTTTCCTGGAAGTTCACCTGATGTTTTGAAACATCGTTTTATTTTGGTCCTGACATACTGTGATTCCTCCAACTGGTTCAACTGAGCAGAAAGAAAACTTATGGGATGTATTAGTATCAGTCGCAAACGTAGAACACAGGTTAGTTAATCACTGTGCATATAGGGATCGTGCGAATGTTCATCCAGAAATGATTACGCGCTTACTAATGTGTAAACGTTTGAGGGTGAAACAGGGCGCGTGCTGAACTTTCAGACTCTATCCATGTTTGGTGGGCACTGGCTGACACATTCTATCTGTTGCCGCTCGTTTCAATTCCCTAGTAATGCATTAGGGAGTGTGAAAGTTTGCTTGCACTAGTGCCTCAACCTTATTTGTGGCCGTACAGTCCAATCGTGGAGGAAGACATTGCGCCAGGCTTGATTTGAATGGCTGCCCCGTTGACTGCCGTTTAGAATAAGGCTAATCTCCGGTGTCTCCAATTCCAGTTATACCTACAATTTTGTGTTAATATGCGCAGCATAAATTTCTTCGGAATACTTGCTACCCTATTCGTAATAAAATTGTAGCTTACAAAACGTTGTCCTCACCTTCTACACATGACATCCACGAAGAACGCCAAACGATTGCAAGAAACACGTCTGGACATGTTGCTGTTGTTGATGATTCGAAACAAGCCGAAGTTGTGACTTTCCACAGATGTGTCTTATCCAACTCATCAGTTCTACTCATTACTAAAGACTCACATTGGCGTGGCAGTCTTGTTCCAGTCACGCTGACTGAAGGGAGCAAATTTTGAACGTGGTTTACACCCGTCTAAAAAATTTGGAATTTGACTTCAAGTCCAGCTAAGAACCGTTATAAATTTTGACACTGGTGATATATAACTAGCCTGAAGTTTTAGTCGTTTTTAACGTTGTATCTCTCAACTTATCAACAACTGTTTTCCTGGGGGATGTCCCTAGCCGTTCAAAAAGCTTCATATTCACACATATCCTACTTGCCTTCGGAGATTATCCGTCAGTTACGTTATCTTGTTTTGTTTGACAATGGTAAATTTTATGAGTGTTTATAGGACAAAATATCGACCTGCAAGTAACTGTCCCGCCAGATCACAAACCAGATATCATGGCTTAAGGGACTAGAGAAGATGAAACGAAAAATGACGTAGTACTCGGCAATGCAAAACCAGTAAGCACGCGAGCTGGATCAGATAGTAAACTTTGAGAAAAAAACAGGGGCTGTTAGTTTGGCTAACGTTACGGTTATATTTGTTGTTATTCTCATAGGAGGACTCAGTAAACAAAAGTTGACGACCGCCGCTTTCTGAGATCACAGAAGTGATCTCTTACTTCTACAAGTGCTCTGTGATCGGCCGTTCATACTGGAAGCAGTTTTCTTCATAAGTAGTACCTCGTGGAGGGAAATACCAAATAACTGAAAGATGTTCATCCGGGATATTACGTCCCGTCGTGAATACAAGTTCCTTCATTTTATGAAGATCATCGACGTGTTGATCTTTGCCAATTCTTACATATTTCATAAAAGTGGGGTCTAGTACTCTTCTGTAAGCGGGCAAATTGTTTCGAAAACCTTTCTACTCCCGACTTCACATGTTACAATTGTGGTTTCTGCACTAAATAAATTCAGAAGTCCTGCACTTCGTGTGAAACAACCGAACTCTTCGTCAACTTCTTAGAGATTGCCCGTAAACTGCATGCAAGTGTACATCTTAATTACCGGCAGAATAACGCACTCAGTATAAATTTACCGGCATGTTGTCGAGGCCCACAAGTATCTTTTTAACATGAGTAACATTGAAAGACCGTCTTCATGTGCGCAAAACATTTAGATGTTTGATGGAACTTCCCAAACAATGTATTCCTTGGTAAGGTGCAGAATAGATGTGCGCAAATGTATCACAGCTGCTGTAAATTAAACGTGTCCGGTTGCCCGTAAAAAAGATGCGCTTACAGAGAGGATGACTGCTTCGGGATTATTGCTTAGTGGTCCGTCTTGCAGTTCTTTTCGAGCAGTTGCACGGATGTCACTAACCCGTTTGCATGGTGGTCAACACAGTAATAAAAATCTAGTTTGGAGAGGAAACCTGCATCCACCGCAACGAAATAAACCTGAATAGCCGGAAACTAAAGATTGATCCACAGAAAACCTACCTTGGTAAAACATGTAAATTATCAATTTCCGTAATGAATTGGGATAACTTTTTACAAATGAACGTGACTATTTTTGGCTGCTTTCCCAACTTTCAGATGACGACACAAAAAACCTTTATTACAATGCTTCCCCTCTTTTTATTTCATGCACTTTTCGCTTTTCGGGGGCGGGATTTCTTTACTTTTTCAGATTTGTGTCTTCAGTTGCTACAACGAATCTCGTACTTCCCATCTTCTGCTTGACCAATGTATTGGCTTGACTGGTTTGTTGGTTTTGTCTGAAGATTTCACCACATGTAAGTTTTACCGGAATCGTCCAACAGTGCACATGTCCACTCCCCACCACACTGTCAGGCAAGTTACAGACAGGTTTTGTGGATTCGTGTTTTTGCGTGTCCGTGCAGGTTTCAACGCAAGTCCACTGACGGCAGATAGGGTGATGATCGGAAATCAATGGCTGAAATAAGTTGCTATGTTTGGACGGTCATCAACGGTGTTTACGATAGTGTGAAAGTGGCATGTGTGTATAAGGATTCTGCCGTCATCTTCGTCAGTTCCCCGCGATCTGGATGCTGCTGGTGTTCGTCTTTGTGACTGCCACTCTCGTTACTGTGTAGGTATGTACACTCACTTGCATAAAACGTCCCTGTTTTATCAGAGATACACGCCGGTCACGTGCCCAGTGTTTATAGAGGTGAACCAGACTTTTCATGGGCGGAAACAAATTAGGTAGTTGGCAGCAAGGAAAAGTCAAGAGCAACACCAGTTGGTGTGGGATTGTCTGATGCCTTACTTAAGTCTATTGGTCAGTCTAAAGCTGAACATGTCACAGCCTTAAGGAACAAAGCTGTTCAAACAAAAACCTCGGCGAAAAATATCGGAGCGTTGATAAACACTGACTAACAAATTGTGCATAAAGTTGTCTGTACAAGGGAGTAGATAACTGCGTGCCTGGGCTCACAACTTTCTTGTTTCAATGCAACCAGTTAAAATCTTTCCTTCGCCGAAGAAAATACGATTCAAGTTTACGAATGAAGCCGGCAAAGTTGGTGCACAGCATAAAAGTGAAGATTGGTTTCGACGAACTGTTTATGCAAACGTTCACCTCATCAGAGATGATCGTGTCGGGGATGTACCTGATTGGTCCAGTTGGGAACCAATCAACTGGGACCATTTAGGGATCCTCCCTCGGAGAGACCTGCAAGCGTTCTCCGACCTTCGCAGACAGTCACATTTGTCCTCGTGGAATTACGAGTAAGTAAGATCATATTGAATTTTGGTGGTTTTACCCAGTTGGGACCATGCATTTTGGCTAAATCTGCAAACGTCCTACATGTCAGTCTACGTGGTAACCAGACCATTTATAGTCAACTATACACTGGTTTTCAAGTGGCGGAATAAGGCTTATGGTCACTGAATCTGGCAAAACATCTATTTTGTGACCTTGTGAATTAGGATGATCTGGGACCAGATCAGGAATTCAAATGGCATACGCGTGTCAAAGCAGTCATATAACAATATTGGACAGCTATGACATTACTGTATGAACACAGCCTTGATGATCGAAATGAGGGGGAAAGTTGAGTAGTAACCTGAGGAGTGTGGTCAGTGTATGACTGGAATATCGAGTATAGCGCAGAATGTATCAAACTGAAATGAACTACCAAAGCTGGCTGAGATTCCCGTAAATTTCATGAGCAATACTGCCATCTTTAAACGGAACCACTCAACCACAGGTGCTGTAATGTCGGAGGGTGACAAATACTCAGGTATAGTCAACAATTTATTGATTCGCCTTTGGACTTTTACGTTTAACACTTCCGTAATTTAATGGCATCACTATCGTAGTGTTCATAATAACAATCAGACAAAATCCAATGCTGCTGGAGACCTACTTGTGAAGCTTGATACAATCAGCTTCCTGCTAGCTATATAGTTCTGCGGGAGTATACTGGATGTCGTTGAACTAAAATCCATCTTAAGCAAAATTTTGGCATTGGAAAGGTGTGTTATCCAATGTTAACTATGTAATGTTAAGGCGCGCCCTTTTGTCCATCAGTCCAAGAGTTTGGCACGGAGTTCGTAAACACACCACCACGTGAAATGTTAAGAAGACTGTAAGGCTGACATTCTCAGCCATGGTGGCTAGTTAAGGTAGTAGGAACTGAAATCCTAGTCAACGGTTACAGACGTTTATGACAAGGAACATCAGATTGGAATGAAAAGCAAGTTAATCTTGCTCAACCAGCGCAAAAAAAACTTAATTTAGGGAGGAAGCGTTACGATCATCAATCTTCTGTATAAGGAGGTGAGCCAGGTTAGTGTAGTACACCGACACGAACCTTATTAGAAGAACTGACCCTTTTCAGTTGCGTGTGAGAGTTTCGCTTCCGCCTCAATGTTCAGATAGTCTCCAACAGTCATATTCAATAACTAAGGAGTACTATCGGCTGCCGTATACATACCTTTGATCCATCCATTGTTTATATAATGGTTTCCAAGGTTTAACTGTATTATCTGGGGTCATTACTGACCTGGAGGAAGAGAGAACAATAGATATGAAGCTTTGTTATTGGTTAATTCAAAGCTTCTAATCCGATTCTTCCTTATCACATCTAGTCGACTAGACTGATTTATCTAGTTCGATCCGGTTCATTTCAAAGTTCTGTCTGAGCAGTTGGTCAAAATACTGCACAGTTGACCTTATTACCACAGGCTTCTGTGCAATCCTTGTTTTAACGACGATGGCTGACGAACAACATCATGTCTCATCATCTGAGGAATGTCAGGTCAATTGAAGATGATGGTAGTTCACAAGCTGTGTTCCAAGTGACATTCACAGGTTGTCTCTAAGCAAATGAGATATTTAAGGGCGCTCAAACTCTGAATATTGTTGGGTGTCTTCGCTTCACCTGACACAACATCTTGCATTCCTGACATGGTATCTCTCTTTCTCTCTTACACACACACACACACAACCACCCATCGATTTTTGTTGTTGGTGAACACTAAAACAATTTGAGTGACGCTTTAGCGCCATTGCAAGCACTGTTGTCAAAATGCAGACTTGAAGATGGCTTTAATCCCTATGTCCACTGAAAAGTGAGTCACACTTACTTAACTTATAACGGATTTGAATGACTGGTTGTTCAGATCATCATTCCAACAAACTCATCTAACTGATAGCATGCAGTGTTAACCTTTAAGAGTATTCATTGAAATGCTTATTGCCTGAGTTAACTGGTATATTGATCGCGTATCTTGTTCGATTCAGTAAACAACAGTGTCTCAAGTGCCTGAAATTACCGCAAGTAGTAACTTAAAATATTGCGTAGTAATTGCACAAATTTTCCTATTCATCACCGGGTTTTCCAACCATATCAGCAAAATGATTAAGGCCATTTATGTATCGCTTTATTATATCGCTTTGTGGATCATTTTGACCTATCACATCGTCAACCTTCTCATTTATGTTATTCTCTTCATGATTGTAAGATGCATCCTGTTTGCCGTCCTAATCAGAAACAACGATATACTTACCAGTATCATCATAAACCTCGTAATTGTCAGTGAAGTTCATCATACTCATGTTCCTCTTCACCGTAAAAGTCAAAACGTGATCCATTCATTTTCATTCTGGTCGTCCACCCTCCTTTCCGCACTGCAGTTTTCTGGCTTCTCTGTTCCTTTGCCTTTGAAGCATTCGCCTGCTCTTTCCTCAACATTACTATGGATACTGACAGTCCGGTGCAATTTAGCTCTCTTTATCAGCTATTGTTTCCCTGTTACTACCAAAAGCAAGAATAAAACCATCATCATACCAATAAACAGTACACTTTCATCACGATACTATTGTCATCAGTAGACTCATTTCAAAATTTTCTACAGTCTTCTTTTCCTCAGCTCCACCTCGATTTTCTCTTTCCGGAACGTCACAATTTGCATCTATTTCCCATCATAATTACTAACAACTTCCGAGAATTTTACTGTTCCAAAAACTTTTGTCGTTTGATATTCACAACATCCCCTTGATGCTTGCCGTTCATCGGTCTGTCCATCTTATGCCCCTTTGTTCCAACTGCACTCCTACCTTTGGTCCGTATTTGCTTCTACACCAGAAAAACCCAAATCACCACAGCATCTTCACCGTGATTTTCTTCATTCGTGACTTCCTCGTCATGACTTTCTTGTTCGTTAATCTTCGAAACTTAAAACTGAGTTACTTAAAAATAGTAGAAGCCAGGAACGGTTATTTTTTATTGAATACTATTACATGATCAAAGTTTACAAACGCCAGTGACTCAAATTACGTAGTAATGTTTGTGAATAAGTCGAGAATACAAGCAGTTGGATTTTGAAATTCCCGTCGAAAATATGCATATACAAGAAGTTCATTTAGAGTATGAGTAAAATTAGACCGAGCTATTAGACAGCATCCAAAATTTCGGAAATCGCATAGTTGAATGCCTGATCAAGGGGTAGTGTATTAGGGGGCGAGTTGTGTCATGCTTTGAATACGGAAATAGACTGCAAGATCTGAAGGCATCGTAGATTTTTAAATCATAATTTTTCATGGGACTGAGAAAATAACAGCTTTGAAGACTTTGAAAAACTGCAAAATTTCTTGATTTTGTGAAAGCTCATGAAATATAAGAGTAGAACGCGTTCAACTCATCCGGTTTTCCTTGGTATTCTTTAGTAGCCTACTTTCAGTTTTGATTGTCAAAGGGAAGTCGATCGTTATTTCATTTCTACAGCCAGTTTTCTGCTCAGTGTGTATTTGAGAGATTGGATCTGAAATATCTATCATATCTGTTCCCCGTTATTGTCTCAACGCGTATGTGATTGAAACCACATGTGGCTCAGTGCATACCACACGTGGTGATATTGGTGTGTACGTGTCCTTTGACTCCCATCACTCTGCTGGGCAAATCCGGAAACAGACGTTGTCAACCGTGAGGTGCTGCGCGTAGATGTAACAAAGAGTACGGGATCAACTGGGTTGTCGGAAGTAATGTCTGAATCGGATGGTTTGCGGATAACTGGTAATCACAGCTGTGAGGCTTGCATGAACTGCGTGCGGTGAAGCACAGCTTCGAAGCGAACATGCTGATTACCACCGTCTATGCTGTCGATAACAATCGTTTCCTAGGAGTTGGAATCAGTGTTCTGGGCATTCCGTAAACGGCTTTGCACACTTTCCCCCCCCTACCCGATTTTATGAGCCACTAACAACTGCGATTTATCTACAATATAAAAGTTATTGTCTATATCCCGAAGTCATCGCGGACAATGTCGTTTGGCTACCAAATGTTTTATTAAGACTCGGTCGGTTTGATAACCGCAGATGTAAAGAATCAAGAAAAACCTTGGTAAATTGTCACATAGCATGTCGTTAGAAAACCCCATATCAGTCTATAGGTTACCTGAACTATGTATTGTCCTTCAGTGCCGGTCTGATGAAAGAGGGCTTCTCTGATGTTGCCACCTGTGACTCCGTACTTTTTTCACTCCACTTTCTTATGTAAAACTCTCTCCTAATGATATTTTTTTCAGACGGTTTTTCTCTGATTCGTTGTATTCTTTTTTTAGTACTCCCAACGTACATTTCTTTGATTTTTGTGTTGCCAAGTTAACACGAAATTAAGCTTTCTTTCTTGTAACGGAATCAGCTGAAAAGGACGTATACTGTCTTGTCCCCGAATGAAACTTTCTTTCTAAGACTTAACTCGTCAAATTTTGCAGTATAGTTTGAAACTAAACTTTGTTTAGTTGGCTAACTGGGATCACAGCAAATTCATCAAACGACTTTAAAAAGTTACATCTAACATGGCTGAGATCAGTTAACAGCTGTACTCACAAGATGACAGAAAGATTTCGTTCATATCAGAATTTCGTTAAAGTAACATCATTCAATTTTGCTTAATTGACATTTTCGCCAAAAGGCAAAAAACAGTTTAAAGTCAACATCGACATACTTTTCATAGATGAGATTGATTTCCAAAGAATTGGTTAAATCCTTTTTCCGTACATTTCCGAATGCCGTAACCCCTGTGAAACGTGGAAACCTACCGCTGTTGAACAGTGTTGACCAATCTGGGGGCAACTTAGCACCAAAGGAGTGTGATTAGGCGTATACATGCTAGAGGAGAACGTTTACGTCTTGAACAGAGTAAGCGTCTTATAGCACAGTCCTTAGCAGAGACACAGTACAGTATGCCTTTCAAAAAGTTTGTCGCAAAAACTGTCTTTTTGAATCAGGAATCAGTGGAAAGTGATAAATCGATGAGATATCGCCTCGCAGGTTTAATGAGCTCAGTGATTTCGACCTGTCTTGGAAGCCCTAATCGCGGGGTTATCGATTGGAGTTAAAAGGCAGTAACTATGTCTCCTCTCGAGACGATCAGGCAACCTGATCATGGCTCACAAGCGAGAGTGGTTGAGCGTTCAGATTTGATAATTTCGTAGTGCCTTATTTGAAGTAAATGGCGCAGTGGTCAATACGGTTGCCTCATGATTGGAATGTCCGGAGTTCAAATTCCGGCCGTGGCAAGGATATGCACTACTGACGAGCTCTAATGAGAGCGAAGCTCGAGTCTAGTGCTTCTTTTCGAAAGAGGCTGGCTGGAGAGTCTATCTGAATACGAACGCTGCGGTCAAATGTGAGTGATGGTCAAAATGAAAATAAACCAAATCCCCGACTACTTATCAGAAGTCGATATCCGTTGAACATAACCAATCGGACAAACCTGTTTCTAGATGAGACTCAACTGTGAAAAGTCAGGGCTTCGGCTGGATGGCAAACAGTTCATATTTCTATAAACTATCTCAAGACGGCATCAGGTACGTAGCCAGAGGGCACCTTTTTATAAACCATAGTGTTTTAAGAAATTATATCAAAGCTAGTCTAAAAAGTACGAACACTTTCAAGCTTATCTCAAAACCTTTGAGAATTTAGTTAACCCAGACCGATTTTTCATGCATATCGAAATGTTTTCCACCAAGATTTTCAGTTAAGCGAATGATTTCTTATCAACAGCTAGTTGTAGGGCAAAACAGATGACGAACGAAAAGTTAGCTTCAAAATCTATTCACTTTTTCACCCACCTCCCTAGATCATACGGTACTCAGGCGTCATGTGAACGTTGCGCTGAACCATTCGACGCTGAAGAGAACATCGTGTCTTCACGAGATAAACTTTTTCATGTGCAATGCTTCGTGTGAGTTGACAGTTTGCCCATACATTGTTGATTGACTGCACTAATCTATCTTTCAGCCTGCCTGTATGCATTGTAACATTGAGCAGACCGTAGTTAAAGATGATGTGTTTTTAGAGTTGCAAAGAGCTTATCATTGTGAATCGTACAATCTAGAGGTACGTAGGTGAGCAGGTGCACATCAACATGCGTTACTTTCCCCCTGAATTGCTTGATTGCTTGACCGATTTGTTGAGCATGCTATGCCAGCTAGTTGTATCAATTCATAAAACTCTTTCAATAACCATAAATCCTGAATATATCAGCAGATAATGTTAATTCACCGATGTGATGAACATCTAAGCAGACGCAAAAATCTCGTTCATTACTTAACAACTGTATCTGGATAAATTTCTGAATGCAATATTTTCAAAGAAAACCTCCATTTAACAATTATTCATTAACCGTCAAGGTTTCATATCTGGAACCATATCATCACCTTATAGGTATTGATTCTTGATTGTCTTTTCCCTTCGTTTTCAATGGTTGACCATTGTGTGCGATACGTTTGAGGAATCCCCGTCCTATTTGTAACCCTTAACTAACGAACTCACAAGACCAATTTCGCAAGAATGTTGTACCGTTCTCGTCGGTAACAACTACACATATCAAGCAATGTTTACGTGACTTTAGGAAGAAGGATTTATGGTGAAGTACCAACCTGCCGAATATGTCTGTCGTGTTGATCTAATTGTTGGTCTCCAGCCGATGCTAAGCAGTGCAGAGTCTGATAGCATGGTCTGTCAGAGTCATGCAAAGTAGCTCTGGGATTCCTCTGTTTACACGTGGGATCATGGTTCCAAATACAAGTCACAGATAATGATCAATCTCGAAGCAGCCCTAAATCATCTGACAAGCGAAACAGAAGGTTGTAATCTCCGTGTGAATGTGAGGAAATTTTGGAGACCGGTGTGGTCGACTGAACATATCGTAACAACAGTAACTATCTACCAAATGATGCCGCCCTGTGAACAGAATATTAGCTCATTCTTCTGGCACCCAATGCGCACCGATGCTTTCAATGTACATATCTCTAATCGGGTATCTGGTATGCGTTTGGTACGATAATCAATGAAGCAGTCTGGATTACCACCAGAAGCCAAGTTAGTACAAACAAATTTCAATCTCAGATCCACTGAATCACGTGTATGTGATATTCTCGATCTGTGAAATAGGAATGAAACCAGACGCACTTAAGTCAGTTGAGTAAACACCGTTGCCATTCACAGTTCCTCCATTTCAAAGGGTTTTACGGTGTAGTGAACAAAACATCAGCATCGTTCTGCCGCCTGAAAATAAACAATGAACTATCAACTGCACGATTTCTACTAAATGCCCGAGAATTTGACGGATATGGTTTGAACACCACTCGTTCTTAATCCTAACTACTGAGTTGCCATAGGCTGTTCGACCAGCGCTTTTCAAAAGACGTAATGAACCCGAGTTTCGCTCTTTGTATTGTATTACTGATAAATCTACCACACTACTTATTACTAATACAATTTCTATGCTCAGCAGTGGCGTTGGTGGATTCCAGTGTGAACTGTTTGAGAAATCCTGCCGCGGCAGTCGATCCCCTAAATCGATATGAAACAGTGGGATGGGTGAATAACAGAGTCCGAATGTGAAACTTCCGAGCTCCTGGCGTGGCTTTTTAGTTCAGCTGATAGACTGTTTGCCACGTTGAAGCATATGGTTTCCGTCGCTGGTTCGAAGCCAGCCGAAGCCCTGACTTTCCGAAGTTGGATCTTATCTAACATCATAAATCAGCCACACTACTTGTTAGTAGCAATATATCAGTCAAACACGCTTTGTGTTCACGTCGAGTTCCAAATAAGTGCATGGAAACTGAACCAAGCGCAAGTTATTCATATCTCCTGTGAGCAAACCGAGTGGATGGTCATCGGTGAGCGACAGTTGCTGGTGCGACCAGTTAGCTGGGATGGCTTGCCGAATAAATGTACCAGCAGTGAGAATAAAATCGGGAGAGTGGCCCGTGGTGAGTGATTAATTAGCGAATCAGTCCACCTGACCTTATTGGTAACTAATGGGCAAGCCTTGTGGATAAAGCTTGAATAAAGACATTTTAGTCAACGCCTTATATCTGGGCCCTAACAAGTGCAAAACTCGAATCCAGTGCCTTTCACAAAAGGGCTGAGTACAATTTTTGTGAGAGTACGAAAGCTAAAATCAGTTGTGAGTGATATCCGACTTATTTAAAAAAAACTCCTACTGCTTATCAGAAATACAAATTTTGCTGACCGACTTTAATGGTATTTGTGCTGGGGACGATGTTCTAAACGTGAGATCCCACCTTGACGTCGACAGGCCAGTTACCATGTCTTATCTCGGGACGGACAGGACAAGTGTGGACGAATCTCGGCCTTGAAAGTGAAAGCTTTGATTTGGAATACATTCAGTTGGATAACGTTGATAAATTCGAGCCACTAAAAGCTGTTGAAGTGGAAGAAAAATAGGCGAATTAGCGAGGACAGCATCATCGACAGCAACGAGTATAGCTTCAACTAATACTTTGAGTGGTAGTCATTTCCCTGCCGACCTTCAGTTTGCTTCACCTAAGCCTAACTATTTAAAATGAAGTTTTCTGTCTTCATTCTAAAATGTTTTACACCTACCAGCTGGACATACAATCACATCATTCAAAATCCCTCATAAGTTACCTTCTGGAACGTTGACTAGTGCCTGATTCCGTTCCTACTTTGTACTGAGGCCGGGCTGCAACGAGCCTCTGAACTAGCTGTAAACCTTCGCTAACTGTTGGTGTGTGTAAATTGGTCTGGGTAATTCACTCTGGTAAAATATATGGCATTTTCTGTTTGTCCAAGAAAGAATTTCTGTTGCGGTTTACAGTCTGGCAGAAGACAACAGCGTGCAACACAAACACGGTTTTCTTAAAGTTTTAAATGCCTTGTAAAACCTGTCAGTCACAGGCAAACAGCGGCTGATTTCGGGAAGATCGCTTTCTGAACTTTTCAGACCATCTACCCTTAACACCAGAGTTTTTGGAAGTTACTTTCGTCTAACTGAAAGCGTGATGTGTGAAGTATTCAGCTTGAACACCAGACGGTGAATTACCTACAGACACACGTTACACGTTCACATTAGCTCCAGTGCTCATGGTAGATTTAGCTTAATCGTTCGAAATCCTAGCAGACAACACACCTCGTCATGGAACGATGTCCAAAGTGAACTTTTAGTGTGTGTATACATAAACTTACGGCTACAGTTGCTATGGTATAACGCCAGTCTACGGGCCTTCCTCTATTACGTTTCTGCGTACTTCTCGTTCCGTTGAAGGGTGTTATTTCACTCTACTATTGCTCGTCAACGCTATCACCTGATACTAGTGACCTTCTGGAAGATTGGTCATTAAAGGGCTCGTTTGATCGTGCCTCTACGCATCATCTCACATGCTTCACGTACTTCTGTGAAATAAATAACTTCCTGACTGATTTTGTGAACGCCCTAGTTTGTGTTCGTTCAGTTCAGTCAACCCACTTATCAACATTGACCTGCATGACAACGGTAACTTCTTATGAGGGAATTGACAAGTGATGCAGGGCGTTTCATTCTCAGGTGATTTCAATACTGGTGAAACTCGGCAGCATAGGATTGGCTGTAGACTACTGTCTTACTTAAGACTGGGGGAGTCAGATGGCAGGTTAATCAACGCGACCGATAGCTAATTCCTTTGCAAAGTCCTCGGAGCAAACTTCACAACAACCCCTTTCAGCCATCGTGAGTTATTACTAGTGTTGAGTAAGTTTCCTCACATAACTCGCTGTACGTAGTGCGCTCGTCATTACTACGTGACAACCGTTCGTTACACCCGACTTGCTTGAATGCCGGTTATATTTCAAAATACATTACTGTGGAAATAGCAAAGCACAGCGAACACAAGGAACCGATTAATGTCAGTACAGACTGCTTAACTAAAACACAGATAATTTTTTACAGAATGAAACCACCTGTAATTGTTTCTTGCTGAATTGTGTTATGTGGTGCGATTATGTTTTTTGTATCGAAAGACTGTACTAAAGACTAGTAGACTGTGAAGCGCAGATGACTGTGGCAAATTGTCAGTGTTCTCATTATTTTATGCTCTAACACCCTACCCAACACCCAGCTATTTCTCTTTTGAAGCGGAATTATGAAGTTCAGTATTTAATATCTTATGTTAATACTAAACTGTCCGAAGACATAGAAGGCGGATGGAGGTGATTTTGTAACAAACACCCGATAACCTCCGAGTTAGTGGCTTTAAAAAAAGTAGGTCGATATAACAGACACGCAGCTTTTCTGATTTGCCCAATCTTTGGTCAGTGCGCTTAGTCTCACTACGAGCAGTTAACCGTACGATGGGGAGGAAGTGGACAAATATTGTCCTACTTCCTAACTCAGTGGGCTTCTCACTACAGCCTGAACACAGGGTTCGGCTTCGGCGCCACTGTTGACTCATGAAATGAATAGGTTTGATAAGATCTCATTTCTTCGTACCAATGGCGCATTGTACATTCAACTCAAAATTCGACAGTGATCTACTTTTCGGCGAGTGGCAGCATTATGTTTGTCAAAACTGGCCAGTGCATCTGCCCAAACACAACAGGTAGTCCTTAGTGGTAAAAAGAGGTCGCATTAGGATGGCAAGGATATGACCACCATCTGGAAAAAGATCACCTGTGGAGTTTGCTTGCCTTTTGTGCTGTGAAAGGGGTTTTGCTTGAGAGACCCTGTCCCGAATATGCGACTGACGGGTCCGACATACGAGATGACAGGATCCGATATTTGCTTGCTCAACCCAACCAAGGGAACATAATTAAAATATCTTAACCGATTGCCTAACATGAGAATACGGTTATTGAGGAATCGCTGGTTGCTCCCTATCACCGCTATATCCAGTAAGTCCGTTTAATAACGCTTCAGGTTTTCAACCCTCATCATCAGTTTTCGACCGCATTGACAGTGTTTCGGCAGTCAAAATCAGCCACAGTAAAAGAAATTAGTAGATTATAGCGGAATTGGTTCCAGCCACAATAAGAACACGTCATTACTGCACTTTATGCTTCTGGGGGGGGAGGTCGCTGAGTATACATCAGTGAGTGAGCCTGTTAGTGGAAAACTGATTCTAGTGGGCAAAACGGTTTTCCATAAAGTAGCATTTTAGGACGTATAAGTACATCAAATTAAGTAATGAGCAGTAGATAAATTATCAAAATTGAATAAGGAACAATGCGATTGAGCACAAACGGGGCGGTTTTTGGTTGGTGGGTCTTAATAAGGATCAGCCCAACACTACCATGTATCTCTTGATCATGAACCATTTCTATGGTCCAGCTTACACGAATCACACTACTGGACTTTCATCGGGAGGAATTCGTGTTCTGCGTGGGTTTACTCAGAAAGAACATTAAACATTAGATCATTCATCCTAGCCCATCTGGTTCACTGTACGTTATACAGACATGGAGAGGGCGGTTGGCTTCGTCTATTGTGCCCACGTCACCACATCACGAGGCATTAAGAAACGTTCCACGTCTACAGAGATTTCAGTCGCAATTCGACTACTCCTTGTAGAATCCGTTCAGGAGTTCATCTGTAGCTTGAGATTAACATGGCCATTACATAAAATACTGCGTTTTTTCTCGTAATCAATTCTGTTAACGTTTATTAACTAGAAACCTGTCTCATTTGTTGCTTTATTCAATCATTTTTCATTTGTCCCATTTTTGGACACTGAATTATTATACGTTCATCTCGTGTAAGTGTACAGCTTAAGACGAGCGCTTACTGAGCACAGTTCTGCTGAATATCTAGCTTACGTTCTAGGTGTCATATGGAGACCATCATTTACAGAGTGCAATAAGGTCTTTGATTTTCCAATGTGCTGGATAATGACAATGAAGAAAATGCTTGGTTTGTCAGAAAACTGCCAAACTTCCTGCTAAGTTCTTTAGATAACATGTTAATACGCCCGCAGAGAAGTCTTCCTATCATGTACTGTGCAAAATTTTGTTGACAAAATCACTCAGTCCGTTTGGTGACGGAACAGTTGCGTGTTAGGTCTCTTGAATGTCTTGCCCAAAACGAAACTCCTGGAATATGCATGTTATGTGAATTGATTTCTTCTTCTGAAGTTCTCATTATTCTATATATTCACATGTTATTTATGTTCAATTTTCGTTTACTGTTGCAACAGCCGTACATCCCTAGTTTCATTTCGTATCATTCAATCTGATTAATGACAAGTTCAATTCGTTTCTGAAGAATGTTTGAAGGCTGGACTGACAAGGAATTTCCATCTAATCTTTTGGACTGCTTTTGATCAAAACAGAATTCACAAAAACTACTGTACTTACTTGAAAATACACTATTTCCGTCTGACATTAACCACAGCTGCCTCGCTGCTGATTTTTCAGACCGTTTCCCTTCTGTTTCAGCTGTTCACAATGCTTTCAACCGTTGTCCTACTCGGAATTTTATGAAGTAAGTAACCTGAGTTGATGCGATACAACACAACAAACTTCAGAATCAATAAATGTCATCTGATTTCATCCAAATAAATTGAAGAATCGTCTTTTGATCCATTCCTTTTGCACCAATCAATGAAACCAGTTTACTGCGTACTGATAGCAGTTGACAGACGTATAACACCTAGGTTATGTGTGAAAGTGAAATCCAATTTGAAAGTGTGAATGTTTTAGTTCGAAACAAACACGTCTCCTTGGTCACATCCTAATGCTTTCACCTGTCCAACTACTTAAGAAGAGACTATTGATATAGCATAGATTAGCGTAGGTCACAGATAAAATCGAATATCATTCACTATCATAAGTTTCATCTAGTATGGCTGATTGCAATGTAGTTAATTCTATGGGGTCCTTGATTCGTGAAAGTCTGGTTAATAGCGACGAACTCCCGATTTCAAGGATATTTATCTAAGGTTATTTTATGACATTCATCCTGGTCTCTCCTCACCCCGTTTTGGTAATTTTACTAATACTTGGTTTTGTCGATTAGAGGTGTTGTGCACAAGATTGGAATCGAGGATCGTCGTGCCATTATTATTACTATTCTAAGGTGTATAGCGAGACCGGTGCCATTTGAAAGAAGCCAAGTAATCGGGACCATTCTTCTAAAGAGATCATTTCCGTTGGATTACCTAGAACTATCATAGGAATTTAGAGGCATGATGAAACAATTGCATTGTCTAATCATGGATCACATTGCTGACTTCAGTTTGGTTTGATTAACGCCATGTACACCATGACGTCTATCAACGCTAGTGTGCCTCTCGCAGTCTGTGATAGCCGACAGCTTGGCTAATCACACTTCATTGCTGTATTTGCCTCACCTGTTTCACAGCTTGCTCGTCAGCAGAGGACTGCGGACTTCACATAGCATCCATTCCACTGAAATGCGTGGCATTGGCCGGGAGGCCACAATTTCACATAATTACACCTACCCAATGCAATACTCAACTTGTGCTTGACAAATATTCTTCAGTTTTCATGCATTGTCTACATTAATTGAACATCGCACAACTCCCACTGTATCCACTGCACGTCATTTGTTGCGTTTCGGTAGCCCATGGACCACTTTACTCCGACTATTAACTCACTTTTGCGACCAGTAACGAAAATGTGGGACGCTGTGCCATCAAAACTACTGTAAATTAAGCTCATCTTAAATGCATACTGAGAATCAACTTAACGTTTCTCATTGACTGAATCAACTTTAATGCCAAATAATACATAACCATTTGTTCTCACATGTTACGTAGCAATGTTTAATATTACTATTTGCATTACTAATGAGTATTGTGGCAGATTTTATGATTTTAGATGAGACCCAACTGTGAAAAGTCAGGGCTTCGGCTGGATTCGAACCAGCGACAGACACAGCATGCCTCAACGCGGCAAGCGCTCTGCCAACTGAGCTAGGAAGCCACACCGGGAGCTCGGAACTTCCACATTTGGACTCTGTTACCCACCCGTCTCACTGTCTCATATGGAATCCACCAAATGATTCCGGGGACCGACTGCCCTGGCAGGATTTCTCAAACAGTTCACGCTAGAATCGAGCAACGCCACTGCTGAGCATAGAAATTGTATTACTAATGAGTGGCGTGGCAGATTTCATGATTTTAGATGAGACCCAACTATGAACTGAAAACGGCAAACCTTTATCACTGTTCCTTGCTTTTGGTGAAAGCTGAAAGCAATGAATCATCAGAAGTAGTTAGTTAATGGTGAATTTGCGTACTGATGTAAACAGGTCTGGTCAACATTTGCTGAGAGGGAACCGTTTATAATCAGCATCTAACAAGTGAAATTTCTTCATACCACAGAGAATGGTAAACGCAAGATGATAGAGCAATTTTCCCACAATGAATGTGGCTGTCAACGAATTACACGCCTAGAATAGTCACCGTTAAGAGGTTATAACAAGTTCAGATTAGCAAGCCTTAAAACTGAAAAATGTGTGCAGTGTGACTAAGTGAGAGTTGTACGAACAGCCCATGATGTTTGGCTTTGGTGATCATGAAGATGAAGTGGACGTGTAAGCATTTAAACCATGTGGGTCAAATTCCAGCGGTTTGTCAAAACAACGATCTGTATATACGTTGCGATTGACGACGGTTAACTATTTAATCACCCAAAAACATGGTAGATATGCGTTGTCACATTGTGGCCGCTGATTCTCACTGCAATGCAGACCGGTTTGTGGGCATGTACCATCTAGTTGGAAGTGCATCTGCCTATGTGTTGCATATTTTCTGCACGTGTGTGCGTGAGTTTCATCTTATCCAAAAATTCATAATGTACCTCATTTGACAGATATCAATCCGACTTTTTGTAGTATGGGGCTGTTGGTACCTCCCTTTGCTACAGGAGTTTAGGCAGCCCGACTGTATTCCGACCAGTAAGTTCCAGAAGAATGGACTGCGTTTGAAGAAATCGTGTGACGACGTTACAGTTAATTAATATGACCATCAGGTCAAAACCCCTAACTCATTTTGATCCGCGTGGTCAGCTAGATTTTCGAGACATTCACGGCAGCACGCTTATTTCGCACGTTTTGATCGTCTCCGGTGTAGAAAACGTTCGTTTACCGAATTGGGTACTAACAACATAGCATCGGAAATGAACTGGAATACCTCATATTGTCTAATTGCTTGAAAGGTTAAACTATATCGCTCAAATACAGTTAGAACTTTTCATCAAACCGGAAAAATCCATTGCTCTGAGAAAAGTGGATTTAGAAAGAAAAGCCAATCAGCAAGAAAACCCACCGCGGGTTTTTGAAGGTCATTTCTCATCGCGAGCATTACATGGCTTACCTTAGTTATTCTGATCAAGATTAGGTGAAAATATGTAATCGGGAACAATTTGCCGAATGACTATTTCCCGTATCTGTGATGGAACCTTTATCCGCGGGAGATTAAGTACACACTAATAGGGAACGATATTTCCACAGTAATCAAACGAAGAATTGAATCAAATAGTCAAATTTTGTTATAGGAACTGTGTACCAGCTATATACCATGATGTTCATCGCTGTCGTGGCATGTGGCATTCCACCTGCTGTAGTTTTATACTACGTCCAAATGCATCATATGCACACGCGTCTCCGTCACATCGAGACAGTGGGATGCAGATTACGAAACCGGTGGCTTTGTTTATGTTGACATGAGGATGAAGGTAGTATGCATAATACAAAGCAACCCGTGGGAATTGTGACACGTGATACGGCATGTGAAGGGGTGAGACAAGGGTTATATGCACCGTACTCTCTTGATTTTCAACACTAGTGAGCAAGCTCGAAGACCTTTGACAAAAATGACCTACCTCACCCTGATGTTTACGGCCACCGCATCATTTTTGTTCGTTTGCGTCATTCGTTTTACGATCGGAACAACTCTGTACTTTCCACACAAGCTTGTGTGTGTTCACGGCTGTCACTGGAAGAACTAAAAATTAATTGGCACTTGCCAGTTCGAACACTGTCGTGTAATTTGTACGAAATGCGTTCGATCAATTTAGTTTAAATCGTTTGCCAGTGAGCACACTCAACTTATACAACACATAGGTTTTCGGTTTTTTTTTGCAGTTCGAAGGAAGACGCTACTGTAAATATGATTTCCAAATGCTGTTCGCTCCATTTTGCCACAAATGCGGTGAGTTTTATTTTAGAACAATGACTGTTGGTATTCCGCCACGTTTATGCTAATAGAAACGACCGAAAGAGTGCCAAATCCGTTTATTACACGATCGGTAGATATGGGTTTTGTGGGCGAACGACTTTACGCCGGTTTGCTGCACACATTACACGACTATGGGACCGATAAATAATGACCACAGAAAAACCGATATTTTGGATTTGAAGTCAACCAGACAAATGTGAATATCCTACAAGCATCCAACACGGTTCGGCAGGAGTTCGATTGGGGCTGCTAAAACTCACCGACGAAGTGGTGGACATCAGTTCACGCATTATTGTATTTCATTACTATCACTGACGTTCAGAAACCCCGTTTATTACATGTGAAAGAGCATCAGATTTTTGGTCCAAACACCTGTAAGCTGCACCACAGGGTAATTGTCAGCATGGGTGCAGGCAATATTCCCTGGAGTATGTGGTATAAACGGGACTCATCAACTTTAAAGCAGGTGTCCAACTTTTCGCTACTAGACAGCTGGATTAACCGCCTTGGATGTCATCATGGCCTGAAATTTACGGGGAGATAACTACTCAGCCCATAATCTTTGTTTTAATAGTTCAGCTCGGAAGTAAAATACCTCACATACGCTACGGTTCTCCTCTTCCTTCACCATCAAGGCCGCAACATCCTGAGTCAAATGTTCCATTGCGCTTCAAAGGTCGTTAAGTTCACTTGGTTCGCGTGCGATCACTAAGGTTAGAATGCTCACAGATAATGCAAACAATTTAGGATTGCAGTTATGTTGATAGTGTGGTGGATTGTCAGGCTGGAGGTGCGAGTTTTCGAACGTTCGGCCGAATACCTCAACGCAGGCAGGAGATACGTTCAAAAGCCTGCCGCGATCGAATCAAGAACAACGTGTGCGACCGGATGAGTCATCGCTTGATTGGATCGGACCAACGGGCGAGGCAGGGCAGACGAAGTACGACACACGGCCAGATCGGGGGCTTGGTTTTTCCAACATTTAGAGGAACATCTCGACACGATGTTGGAATATGGTCAAGGCCAACATTGGGTGGATGGCGGACAGCACGAGCAGCCGGACGAGCCATCGCGCAACGAAATCGGACAAACAGACGAGGAATGGCAGGCAGAAAACCCCCCGATAGAAGGCGCCGATCACACACGTAAGCCGGTCAGAAGTGCACACGACGTGTGAACGGAAACCGGGGGGTGTTGCGGGTTGGAATTATGACTCATAAACGAGAGAGCGCGCGTTGCATGGGACTGGCGATTCGGACAATAAAGATTGTGCTTTATTGTACGCCTTCTCGCTACAATAGTACCACAACGTAACTCATCGTCGTGGCTCGGCTCACATTCAGTACAGTCGCTTTCCGGTTCACACGTTATTTTACGACAGGGATTTGCGTGGTGTTCTGATCAACCCCTGGGAGGTGTGTGTTCCGCTGTTATTCGCCACCGGCACAAACCTGCCCTTCCGGCGTCAGTGCTAATAAAGCATTTCGCAGGGACGTTACTTTCATACTGCCAAATTGATTGTGATAACCGTGATTCAGTCGAGTCATATCGACGAAAGGTGGCTTTCCAAAAACCAGGAGATTGCGTTACGATCTTTATTGGACACCAGGCGGATACTTCAAATAAGTGTTGTCACAATCATTCTAATAACATGAAGGTTTGCTCAATCGTTCAGTGTTGATGACAACTGTGGTATATCACAGTGCTCTTGTTGTATGCTTGATAGACAAGAACTGCTTCACCATCTTTTGAATATATCGACCGTACCGCGTGCATCGCTGATCCACTGAAACCAAAACAGCCCCCGACTGGCCTTTCCTCTCCAAACAGTCGAACATGCACACTGATTCACATGAGAATTTCGGTCTCCCCAGATAGACAGATTTTCTAGAAGGGAGAGAGTTTATGGACGTCTTGAGTATTTTCCGGTTTAGCGTGCTGCTGATTTTAAGCCCAGCGCAGGTTTACGTCTTGAACTTCAAGACTGAAAATGATTTTCTCCCGATTTCTGTTTCAAATAAATGCTCCAGTTTGCTACTCGCGAGTAAAAAGTAGTCAGACGATATGAGATGAATTAATTGTTTATATTGCAAGACCATGTGTGGCAAGTTTACTATGACGCGCTGCCAATTTTTCTCAAGATGTGTACTTTAAACACATTGTGTTTGTAACGTCCAATGCCGCAAAACAGCAGTATTCTCTTCAATGAAGATAGCGTGAAGACACCATTTTTTGAGTAGTTCCTGTTTTTCCGATAAAATAAAGAATTTTTCATCCGGCAGTGTTGGAATCGGAATACAGATGTGCGTGTGTTTGCTTAATAACGAAGTGGAGCCACCGGGCAATAGATATGAGCATGGCAGTTGTATAGACATGAATAGACGCTTATTCCCAAATCACTGGTGCTTTATGCTGGGAGAAACCGGCAATTTTCCGTATAATTTAAGATTGTTTTTATATTTGTGGTGAGTGCTCTACAACGAATCCTCATTCACTTTCGGATATTGAAATCAGTGGGCACATTGCAAACTGCTTAGAAAACCCAAGTGTTGGTTTGAATGTTACAAGTTCTCCACAAAACTGAAATTCATCCCGTTCAGTTGACGGGCATTTACAGGGACGGCTACAAGGTGGAAATGATTAACTCAACATGAGTCCTGTTCCATGGAAAGGTAGGTTACATTCCTCGGTTTGTTGAAATGCAACCAACCAACCGTACCTGCCTATTTCTCTGTTGACGTTCCAGCTGAGTTGATATTGGTGATGAGCATACATCTTATGGTGGATTATCACGCCGAAGGTGCAAGTGCTGCAAATCTCAGCGGAATACATTGACGAGAAAGCAAAGTACATCCAAAAGTCCACAGCGAGCGGATCGGGGATAGCATGGGCGAACGGACGAGCCATCGCCCAACGAGATCGGCCCAACATACGAGGAACGGCAGGTGATAAACGCTCTGACAGAAGGCATCGGATACAAACAAACAAACGAACCGGGCCGAAGTGTACACGAGGTGGTAGTGGAAACCGGGGTTGTTGTGGGCCGGAATTATGACCCATAAATGCGAGCGTGCGCGCAGCATGGTGATCAGCGAAATGGATAATAAATACTGTGCTTTACTGGACGCCTTTCACTACAATCTCTTTGTGGTAAATCATAATGAGCCTATTCGTCCAAATATTAGTTTTTTAAAACCGAAGCAACTTTCTTCTGTAACACAGTCGAACAGGAAAGTCGGAAACAGTTTTGCAAGATTTATCTCTCTAGCACGTTACACTACATCTCATTAGGTACACAGTGCAGTCTGCGGCTTTATATGAAGCGGAGTTCAATGGAAATTATGAAGTTAAACAACAAAATCAGCACACACACA
>QNGE01003928.1:38197-72020 GCA_008508345.1 Paragonimus westermani
TGGGTGGATGGCGGACAGCACGAGCAGCCGGACGAGCCATCGCGCAACGAAATCGGACAAACAGACGAGGAATGGCAGGCAGAAAACCCCCCGATAGAAGGCGCCGATCACACACGTAAGCCGGTCAGAAGTGCACACGACGTGTGAACGGAAACCGGGGGGTGTTGCGGGTTGGAATTATGACTCATAAACGAGAGAGCGCGCGTTGCATGGGACTGGCGATTCGGACAATAAAGATTGTGCTTTATTGTACGCCTTCTCGCTACAATAGTACCACAACGTAACTCATCGTCGTGGCTCGGCTCACATTCAGTACAGTCGCTTTCCGGTTCACACGTTATTTTACGACAGGGGTTTGCGTGGTGTTCTGATCAACCCCTGGGAGGTGTGTGTTCCGCTGTTATTCGCCACCGGCACAAACCTGCCCTTCCGGCGTCAGTGCTAATAAAGCATTTCGCAGGGACGTTACTTTCATACTGCCAAATTGATTGTGATAACCGTGATTCAGTCGAGTCATATCGACGAAAGGTGGCTTTCCAAAAACCAGGAGATTGCGTTACGATCTTTATTGGACACCAGGCGGATACTTCAAATAAGTGTTGTCACAATCATTCTAATAACATGAAGGTTTGCTCAATCGTTCAGTGTTGATGACAACTGTGGTATATCACAGTGCTCTTGTTGTATGCTTGATAGACAAGAACTGCTTCACCATCTTTTGAATATATCGACCGTACCGCGTGCATCGCTGATCCACTGAAACCAAAACAGCCCCCGACTGGCCTTTCCTCTCCAAACAGTCGAACATGCACACTGATTCACATGAGAATTTCGGTCTCCCCAGATAGACAGATTTTCTAGAAGGGAGAGAGTTTATGGACGTCTTGAGTATTTTCCGGTTTAGCGTGCTGCTGATTTTAAGCCCAGCGCAGGTTTACGTCTTGAACTTCAAGACTGAAAATGATTTTCTCCCGATTTCTGTTTCAAATAAATGCTCCAGTTTGCTACTCGCGAGTAAAAAGTAGTCAGACGATATGAGATGAATTAATTGTTTATATTGCAAGACCATGTGTGGCAAGTTTACTATGACGCGCTGCCAATTTTTCTCAAGATGTGTACTTTAAACACATTGTGTTTGTAACGTCCAATGCCGCAAAACAGCAGTATTCTCTTCAATGAAGATAGCGTGAAGACACCATTTTTTGAGTAGTTCCTGTTTTTCCGATAAAATAAAGAATTTTTCATCCGGCAGTGTTGGAATCGGAATACAGATGTGCGTGTGTTTGCTTAATAACGAAGTGGAGCCACCGGGCAATAGATATGAGCATGGCAGTTGTATAGACATGAATAGACGCTTATTCCCAAATCACTGGTGCTTTATGCTGGGAGAAACCGGCAATTTTCCGTATAATTTAAGATTGTTTTTATATTTGTGGTGAGTGCTCTACAACGAATCCTCATTCACTTTCGGATATTGAAATCAGTGGGCACATTGCAAACTGCTTAGAAAACCCAAGTGTTGGTTTGAATGTTACAAGTTCTCCACAAAACTGAAATTCATCCCGTTCAGTTGACGGGCATTTACAGGGACGGCTACAAGGTGGAAATGATTAACTCAACATGAGTCCTGTTCCATGGAAAGGTAGGTTACATTCCTCGGTTTGTTGAAATGCAACCAACCAACCGTACCTGCCTATTTCTCTGTTGACGTTCCAGCTGAGTTGATATTGGTGATGAGCATACATCTTATGGTGGATTATCACGCCGAAGGTGCAAGTGCTGCAAATCTCAGCGGAATACATTGACGAGAAAGCAAAGTACATCCAAAAGTCCACAGCGAGCGGATCGGGGATAGCATGGGCGAACGGACGAGCCATCGCCCAACGAGATCGGCCCAACATACGAGGAACGGCAGGTGATAAACGCTCTGACAGAAGGCATCGGATACAAACAAACAAACGAACCGGGCCGAAGTGTACACGAGGTGGTAGTGGAAACCGGGGTTGTTGTGGGCCGGAATTATGACCCATAAATGCGAGCGTGCGCGCAGCATGGTGATCAGCGAAATGGATAATAAATACTGTGCTTTACTGGACGCCTTTCACTACAATCTCTTTGTGGTAAATCATAATGAGCCTATTCGTCCAAATATTAGTTTTTTAAAACCGAAGCAACTTTCTTCTGTAACACAGTCGAACAGGAAAGTCGGAAACAGTTTTGCAAGATTTATCTCTCTAGCACGTTACACTACATCTCATTAGGTACACAGTGCAGTCTGCGGCTTTATATGAAGCGGAGTTCAATGGAAATTATGA
The DNA here is from genome assembly GCA_008508345.1 of Paragonimus westermani. Lineage (NCBI taxonomy): Eukaryota > Metazoa > Platyhelminthes > Trematoda > Plagiorchiida > Troglotrematidae > Paragonimus > Paragonimus westermani. The sequence continues at coordinate 40,513 of QNGE01003928.1, forward strand.
AGTTAAACAACAAAATCAGCACACACACACACACATGAATGCTTATCAGTTACTGGAGCCATCCGGCCCACAGGAGTGACTGTCATTTAGTAACCTCTTCCAGGTTCAACTGGGGTGAATATTTAAACAATTGTGGAAAAATGGGTGACACTCGTTCCTTGTGACTTGTCACCTACTGACTGGAGTTCGACATTTTGGTATCCATCACTGTTTTGAGAGCTCAAACTGGAATGTGTTTGTTTACATGACTACGTAACTACCGACTCGTTCACCCTACTTAAATGGTCCGGCAATCACATGTTAACCCACAAATGACCTAAGCTTAGGCATTAAGCGGTAGCGAAGTTTTCACTGGTCGCGTGTGTCGCGTGCTGAGCTACCCAGTGAAGAAAAAGCGGAACAGAAATCTGGGGGGCACTAGGCAATATTATTTTATTGGCAAATAGCACTCTCTTGTGGGAAAACGTTAATCAACGTAGCGGCTGATCAACTTTTCGGATTGATTGGCACCGATCGACCGTAGTTCGTCTTGCACCAGCTTATTTGCGAGTTCTAATCAGCTGAACATTCACCATTTAGGAAACTGCTCCCGTCTAGTCTCATTACAGTGTTAGGATTCCGGTGGTCGTGAACAACATGACCAGTTGTGCTGCACAGAATGTGCGACACATAGCAGTCATGAGACTGGTTTCTAACAGAGTGGTAACATAATCACCCTTGTTCGTGTGTACATGGTTGCCCTGGTAACTGATGTGCATTGATGTGGGTGTCTGTGCGATTGATTTGGTTGTTTAGCTTCACAATGTCCACTGAACTCTAATTTATATAAGACTACAGACTGCATTGTGTACCTGATGAGACGCGACGAAATGTACTGGAGAGATAAATCTTGCAAAAACTGTTTCTGCCTTTCTTGTCCAATTATTTTTTATTCGACGTTGTGTTTTTTATTTGTACGAAATAGTGGTCTACAAATCACTACATACAGTAAGCCTTTCAATTATCTTACCGGAACTGTCGCAATAACTAACCATTTTAATTAGTGACCTACGAAGTCGAACAAGATCTTTTCTAATGATCCTTTTTTATGAACTCAAGTAAAATTGAGGTCGCTCTATCTGAAGTCGATCTCATAAGCGTTCCATTACAAAACCGGAATGAATCTCGGGTCAAATCACAACAGTGTTAAAGAGTTGAAAGGTTGTTCAGTAGGTAACTGATACACAAAACTCGGCACCATGTTTCAGGAAGTCGACCATAGCAACCGTGATCTTGTTCATGCTAATAACCGATTTAGTCTGATGGATGGCCACCGAAGGTGATGAAGTAGAATTCATTTTCATAACGACCTATTATGGTTTTCCTCACAACTGTATTATACTTTTTCCATAAAAAGGCGAATTCATCATGACGAAGGTCATCAAGGCTATGCAACGCAGCTGGCACCCGGAATGTCTAGTGTGTGAAGAATGCAATACTCCGTTGGCTGCTACCGGCTTACAGAAGTTCCGTGGCAAGTGAGTCGCTATACAAAAGGTTCTTCGTGGTTCGGTGTAAACACGCCACAGAACGTCTGTTCTTAAAAAGGTATTCGTAGTGTTCTTGAATACTCTCAGAAAATGAATGTGACTTTCATTTCACTAGATAGTCAGGGAAATTTTTATCCCAGTGCTGTCTAGTGACATAGTCCAGTTTTACCGAATGTGGAAGTGTTTATTCGACCAGTCACAAACCGAATCACTTGACGATGTCTCACGGCTGCTGACGACGGTTTTTCTTCGGACTGCCCCTTATCATACTTCTTGGTGTTTGTACAGCCGTCTGATGGATCTGTTTTGGCAAACGCTCAGCCAGCTTGGTTCTAGAGTGCAGCCAATTCTGGGGAATCAGAGCACACCACATCGATGCCTGTAATCAAAAGTTATGTTTGGTTTGGTTAAAAAAGATGGCACAAGTTGCACAATGTCAGTTTTCAGCTCTGTATTCCTATATCCAACAGCGTTAGAAAGCTGGAATTTGATGGGAAGCCCGTCAACTATTTCACGGTGGCCGATGTGCAAAATCACAAATTAGTCGACTACAAAATGTGAAATGACGACTGGATGAAAACATATTACTGTGAGCTGGATGCATAACCTTCCTGTATTGTCGGAAAACTTTTCCGAACAGCAAACGCCCATGGCCCACTCGATTCAGTAACGGACGTACCTATGAAAATCAACGTTTGATATTACGTTGAATCCGATGACAACAACCAGGATGGTCGTCGCTAAGAACCAGAATTTTAAATTCTTATGGAGCAGAGTAGTGAAGAAACCGATGCACGTTATTTACTGCAGATATTCCGGAAATTGTAGCTTATGCAGCTCGTAACATTTATTAGTACAAGAGTAGACTTATCATCCTCGATGAAAGATTTTACATACCAGACACAATACATTTTAAAAATGCAATGCGTTTGAAGATTCTACTGATACCTTTCCTACTATGAATGTGTGTGTATTTTCTAAACACATCCAATGCGGTCATTATTGTATTTACTAGGGCTTTCACTCGCCATTGATAGTTTAAACAACATGGATGATTCATTCCGAAGCATGCAGACCCCTGTTAGGTTAACAACACATTTGATAGATGCGTGTGTCAACGTAACACACTCCGTACCAGTGGTAACGTCAGTTTGGATTTCTTAGTTGAACCTTATACAAGTTTGCAACCGGTAAACAGATTGCGCAATATTGTTACAACTCATTCAGTCCTTTCTGCTGAGACATTTATAAACTTACGGGTTTCGAACGAAATTATAACCAGTCACAACTTTGCGGTTACGTCTTACCTAATCATATGTAAGCAAAAGGTACCGAGCATGTCGTAATCATTTAGTAAAGGTTATAGGGCAGTTATCATGTATTCTGATGGAATTGGGGGTATTGCTCATAAGCGACTGTGGATTAGAATGTGGACGTCGTTAATCTGCCCAGTTCCGTTTGACTTCTTTTGAATAGCGGTCAGCGTGCTTCACATAAAAGACTCCAGAGCCCAGCAGGGACAGGCACTACTGGCAAAGTTTAACCAATGAGTGAAACTCTAGCCAAGGAAACAGACGACTCGTTAACACAGATCGTAACACTGCGGTCAACGGTTTGCACTAGTTAACCTGCAATTTGCAAGATCGCGGGTTTTGAAGCAACTAGACTGCATTTAAAAACAGCAGCTGTGAACCGTCCTTTGATAAAGTTGGACGGATCTAACAAGAAGTGTGAATCTCGCTAAGCGTTGGGTTAAATGCGGAAGATTGTTTGACTGCTAAAACATATTACGGCAGAGAAGTTATATGCCGAGAATTGTGTGTATTGCTGATAAGTAGTGCAGCAGATGTGATAACATAGAATAGATCCAACTGAAAAATTCAACCGAAGTCTATACTTTTGGCAACTGGGTCTCTTCTGAAAATCAACTGATTACCAAGTGTTCAGCGAACACTTACAAAGTCTGTTGCTCCGATATGGTTGAATGACAATCCTGAAGTAGATAACTGATGAGTAGTCGGGGATTTGGTTTATTTTGAAGTTGAACATCACCCATATTTGATCGCAGCGTTTGCACTCAGATAGACTTTCCAGCCAGCCTAGCAGGTTTAATGAAATCAGTGATCTCCGATTGGAGTTAACAAGACAGTTACTGTGTCTCCTCTCGAGACGATCGGACAACCTGATCATTGCTCACAAGCCAGAGTGGTTGAGCGTTCACATTTGATGATTCGGTGGTGACTAATATGAGGTCAATGGCGCAGTGGTCAACACGGTTGCTTCGTGATTGGAATGGCCGGAGTTCAACTCCGGTCATGGCGAGGATATACACTAGTGACGAGTTCTAGTGAGAGCGAAGCTCGAGTCTAGTGCTTGTTTTCGAAAGAGGCTGGCTGGAATGTTTATCTGAATGCGAACGCTGCAATCAAACGTGAGTGATGGTCAACTCGAAAAAAAATGAAGGAAAGCAATACTTATTAGTAATACAATTTCTATGCTCAGCAGTGGCGTTGGTGGATTCCAGCGTGAACTGTTTGAGAAATCCTGTCAGGGCAGTCGGTCCCCGGATTCATTTGGTGGATTCCATATGAGACAGTGAGACGAGTGGGTAACAGAGTCCAAATGTGGAAGTTCCGAGCTCCCGGTGTGGCTTCGTAGCTCAGTTGGTAGAGCGCTTGCCGCGTTGAGGCATGCTGTGTCTGTCGCTGGTTCGAATCCAGCCGAAGCCCTGACTTTCCACAGTTGGGTCTCATCTAAAATCTTAAATCAATACAATTTGCAAAATTTTTAAGGAAAAGGATTTCCAAGTAGTAATTATTGATCATCTTCCATTTTCGAATTTCCCATCAAATCTCTGCGGCAACACATTTTAGTTCACATTCCATAGTGTTTCTATTATGCAAATTATGTATGCATAAATGTATTTAACGCTTTTCACAGAAGAATAGCATTCAACCAAATTAACACATGAGCTGTACTCACGGTCTATCCACTTGGTCAGGCCCGGCGCCTATGTTTACAATAAAAAAATGTTGCACAAACAAGACGTCAATTACCGTCTAGTTAACCCATACAAATAATCTCTCGACACTAGGGCAGCAGAATGCGCACAGTAAACGCTGACAGCAAGAAGATATTTCCAGGAAATCTTACAATATTTCACAGTAAACTTTGAAAATTACAGCAGCGGTCATCCCACTGAACCAGAATGACCGAAGCCTTTGCCAGTCAGTTCACTCAGAGCATGTAAAGGTCACAGGAATCCCGACCAGTTTCACTCTAAAAGAACTATCCAACAGATATTTTGTCTGCGGGATTTTTCAGAATTTATGCTGGGATTCTAACCCCCTGATTGAACCCTACTAGTCAGCCTCAATAGAATTCATCCCCTTCTCTTTAGATGTATCGTGGTCTACATTCTTGCATGGGATTCAGGGATTTAGGGATTTAGAGACGAAAATTATAGCCAAGGGAAGACCAACAAACTGGGAGTCACCTTGGGGACTGACTCAGACAAGTATTTCGTAATGTCAGCTGCAAGTTAGCTTACTTTGCTCAGAAAAGCATACGGTGAACGATAAGAACTTCGTGATCAATGGGCACAATATACTCTTAAAGTAAACTGACGTGTGACGTGTTTAAAACAATTACAGAAACAGATATTCGTGAATTTGGCAATGTTTTCTGAGATGAATGACTGATTAAGATTTGCGATTCACAAAAATTAGGGAAAATTCACAAATTGGAGAAAGCAAAGTATGTTCGTGTACGTCTGAAACGATTTACACGGTAGAAAAAATGGCAGGTGTTTTCGGTTGTGATTGAAAAGAGTCAAAAAGAGGTTAACAGAAGACTAATCCAGATGCAGTTTACTGAGCATACTATAAGAGAACTTCACCATGCCGTAACCAGCCGTATACCAACAGTAAGTGGGAGCTCGAACAAACCTTCACTCTGATTCCTAGAGGCAGTCTGTTCGATTTATTTACCCGGTATCCGAAACTGGTGTTTCGAACTTTAACTCAGTTAAATCGCTCACGTTTTCAGGATGGATTCTGGCAAGTTGTTTCCACTTGGACATACCGGAACAAGAGGTGTGGATTCCGAACAATTACCCAAGTATCGCTTGAGGTTGATAAGTTTGCAGAGAAAAATCACGGTTTAGGAGTGACGATGAATTTGGTGAAGATGGCTGTAGAAAAAAAGAAAGAACTATCTCCACTAACATTTAAGCGTTACACACAGAACGGATCAAGTTTGAGCAGTGTACCGGGAAATAGTTGGAAACGAAGTATCATTTTCCGTGTTTTGGCTCTTCATTGAACCCTATCAATGAGAACCGTGTTCTTCACCGGTAAGAATATGTAGCTGAAGAAGCGAAAAGAACAACAAACTTTTTAAAAAAGAAAAACAGTTGTAAGAAAACGATCCATGCCATCAGGTGAATAACTCCATCACCGAATTCGCTTTCTTGGTTATTCATTCACAGCTTGGAGACAGATCAACTTCTCTTTTTTCGCAGTTGGTGGTAGATCAGTTGCAGGATATACGAACCAGATTCGGTGTGGATGAAGTCAAACAGTTTGGGCGTCGTTTGTAGCTTGTTACTGGTAAATGGATCGAGAATAACACAACGTTAACAGTAGGTTTTATTACTCTATTTTTCAACCAAATTGGGTGACCTTTAACAGGATTGTTGTAACTGAACTCACATTAACAAAGGTGCGGATATCACGTGGGGTAGCCACACATTTCCTCAGAATATTGGGGAACGCAAATGACCAGTGAGTTTATTTGTGTCCCACGAATTTGGCGGCCGTATGTGCATGACACATCCGTAATCATGAAACGGAACGTGAACGACCATGTCCTACAGTTTCTTAACTCCGTACGTAACGGCGTTGTATTCACGTTGAAAACTGATATCAGTGAACGCTCATTTAGTTTCCTACGCTGCCTGGTCAAAGTTGACGAGCAACAGAGATTTCAGGCTTCTGTTTACCGCAAACCAACCCACTCTGCTCGGTATCTCAACTTCAGCTCGTCGCATCCAATCGGTGTGAAGAGAGCAGTCAACAAATCACTCGTCAACAGAGCTAGTGAAATCAGAATCACCGAACTCTTCAAAACAATAGAGGTTTCTTGCGTTTTTTCCTAGAAAACAACTAAGCGCACGTCAACTAAGGAGGAGACCACAGAGAGCAAAACTTTGAAGTCTATTATGAAAATACCGTATCGTGAACAAACATCTGAAAACTTTCGCTGCACCCTCTCTGAGTACGCTGTCCGGACAATATTCTGGTTGGATAACACCTTAGAACCACTGGCGATGCATCCAAAGGATCGAATTTCTGTGCGTTTGCGGAATCAAATGCGGTGATTACAGTGCCAGTTACATAGGATAGACAAGCAGACAGTTAAAAGCACGTGTTACTGAACACATGAGGCACACGAGGTTTCCTCCTCAGCTTCACAAACTAGCGCACTACATGCAGTCAGAGAATCACAACGTATCTTCCAATCAAACTCGAGTGATTCACAATCGTCTCATGCGGAACGAGGTTGTGTTGAAGCCCTTACCAGTTGCACACATCACGCTCGACTGTATCACACTGACAGCAAACCTCTGCCTGCAGAGACAAATGTAACCTATCAACATTAGATTCACCTCCACTTAATAGGCAAAGGATTCGGCCATTCAGTCCAGATGCAACACCGGTTGACCTAACCACCGCGGACCCCATTTGACCTCTGTTCCTTTGTTAATGTGATTTCGATTACAGCAGTCCTGAGGAAGGCCACCCGAAGTGGTTGAAACATAGAATATTACGATTTACTCGTAACTTTTTGTCATTCTCAGTCCATTTGTCAGTTATTCATGGATTCCTTTCAAGTATGTGCCATCCAATAAGTTTCCCTGTGCAACCCAAACATCAGGGTTATACCACCTCAAATTAATTCTCGATGAAAGATCCCCGATTAACTGTAGTTCAATAATCTAAGCTCTTGACTCATTTCGCAGCTTTTCAACCGATATCACACTGTCCCGTACATGCCTACTGTATGTGTCGTTAATCTACTCTCATAACAGTGAAGTGAAAACTTGTGGAATTTCAGGCATGAATGAGATATAAAACGGGTCCGAGTATGGAACCGTGCTAGTACTAATCAGCAAATACACAGTTCACGTTGGCAGCAAGACATCGATCTTGGAGATAGTTGGTATGCCACTTGGGTAGAGGATTACTTAGGGCAGACTCACTTTCAGCTGTGCTCTGTGTTGAAAAGTCCATTAGGTCAAAGGGTTAGCAAATGTAAGGACGCCAACAGATTGTAGTTATCAGTGAGTGTCAGTTGCTCTCGAGTAGCAACTTCCAACGTACTTCTTTGTTTCCGTCAGGACCCAGATACTTAGCTTGTTGGATCATTGATATGTCTTAGAAAACCGTGTGTACTATAAGCTTGAAGGTTTTATTGAGAACCAAGTTGTACGTAGCGGATGTAGATGTTAGATCTGTAAAGCTAGCAACAAAGACATTGAGATGTTGGCTGTCGAGAATGTTCTAAATCAAATTGAAGCACCGCAAGTGTGCTGCATCTGACCGGATTGGTTTAATCCTGTGCCCACTAAGTGGGGGTGAGACAGATGTAGATAAGACGCGTCCACGTTTGGTGCTGTTTATCCATCCACGCCACACCGCAGACAGGGGTTTGCTATCATTGCGATTAACACAAGCGTGTTGTGTAAATGGTGAGAGCTTCAGCACAGCACCGCTCCGCGTAGGAAGTTAGACCCTTGTGAATCAAAAGATTAGACCAATCCGGTCAGATGCAGCACAAATTGACCTAACCACGCCAAATCCCATGTGACCTCTGTTCCGCTGTCAATGTGATTTCGATTACAATACACCTGAGGAAAGCCACCCGAGGTGGTTGAAACGTAGAGTATCACAACTTGCTCGTAACACTATGTTATTCCCAATCTGTTTATCAATAACATGTTAACACGACGCCCAAACTGTTCAACTTCATTCCTACTAGATTTGCTGCGGATATCCTACTATTGATAACAACAGATTTCTTTAACTATGAAGTGTATTGTCACCAGTGCCGAACAGGGTCTTACGATAGGCGTGGCTGTTAATACAGATCATGGTTGATTATAATGATCTCTCTTGAATAGCCTGTTATAGTAGCGCAATCTCATCTAACACACCGTTTTCCCTGAAATTCACACGGATTGACCACGGAAAGTCGTTCTGTTTTGAGTCAGCATTCCGACGGAATCTCCGATTACTGGCACAAAAGTCATCTGTAATCAGATGCTGAATGACACCAATTAAAATTTAGGTGTGTTACATAAGTAGCAGCATACCGGATATATGTGATCGGTGAAAACTGCATAAGAAAATGTTTGAAGTTGCTAAAATCTGGATAGCGCAACAAAAAGAACTTTGACAGTTACTAGTCACCAACTGGGCAGTAGGGTTACGTGGGATAGGACGGACGGATGGGTGTAGGTGAGGATGGTCTTTGAATTTCTGCTGGTTTACCGGATGAAGCTGCACGGATCCTGCAGTTGAAAATGTTTACCACAGGACTGAGTATTGTTCAGTTTATGTGGTGGCCTCAAAGCAGGATGTGTTGTTCAACATGCCGCGCAGCAGTGAACAGTCATTTGCGTAGAAGTGTGTAAAAATCCTGATTAGCTGTGACGATGTTCGTGGCCAAGTGTTATGCCAAACAATGAACTAAGTATAGTATGGTTAGCACCGGTACAAACCTTCTTAACATTTGAAACTGCTGATCATGTTGGACCTCGACTGTGATTCGCTATGTTGGACGTTCGTTTTCGGGTGGTCCTTGTCAGAGGTTGTGCCCGGGTTTGATTCAGTGAAAACAGTTGTCCACATTTCAGAATCGTTGACACTTAGCTAACAGTTCGACTGTGCTGGGTAAACTCGTCTGTAGACTAGCATAGCCATCTTATAAAATGTGTTCTATTAATCAAAGCTGGATTCATTTCTGTCAAAATTAGTTCAAGGGTTGCTTTCAGTGGTATCTTATATCAGGTGTAACATTTCGGCTCTGGGGTATTTCAGCCAACCAACAGCAAAAATTATTATTTTTAAAATACAAGGCACTTTTTCTAGTTCAACGTTTCTATGGGATCTGCAGTCTGATGATCAATCTTCGCTATACATTTTTCCGTAGTGGTATGTGATAAGTAGATTTCTTTGTACAACTCTTCGTTAGTTAGACACGTTTTTCTTCGTAGTTGAGCTTAAAAGGCCAGTTGTACCAGTCTTCCCTGAAGATGGACTTCGAAACTGCCAAAACCGCACACTCAGAAGTTTGCCGAGTAGGCATATACGCATGGGTGAAGATTGCCAGTCTGCTTGGTCTATACTGCCCACGTCACTCAAAGCCTAGTGTAGCGAGAAGGCGTCCAATAAAGCACAATCTTTATTCAGTACATCCGAACCGTACACAGGACGGATGTGCGAAAATATATTGTGCGTTGTGCTGACGTTCATTCCTTGGTTAAGCCACAAAGCCAAAACGCCAGTCACATGCAACATGCGCTCTCTCGCTTATGAGTCATAAGTCAAATCCACGACACCCCCCGCCCCGGTTTCCGTTCACACGTCGTGTGCACTTCTGACCGGCTTACGTGTGNCTGCTGATTTTAAGCCCAGCGCAGGTTTACGTCTTGAACTTCAAGACTGAAAATGATTTTCTCCCGATTTCTGTTTCAAATAAATGCTCCAGTTTGCTACTCGCGAGTAAAAAGTAGTCAGACGATATGAGATGAATTAATTGTTTATATTGCAAGACCATGTGTGGCAAGTTTACTATGACGCGCTGCCAATTTTTCTCAAGATGTGTACTTTAAACACATTGTGTTTGTAACGTCCAATGCCGCAAAACAGCAGTATTCTCTTCAATGAAGATAGCGTGAAGACACCATTTTTTGAGTAGTTCCTGTTTTTCCGATAAAATAAAGAATTTTTCATCCGGCAGTGTTGGAATCGGAATACAGATGTGCGTGTGTTTGCTTAATAACGAAGTGGAGCCACCGGGCAATAGATATGAGCATGGCAGTTGTATAGACATGAATAGACGCTTATTCCCAAATCACTGGTGCTTTATGCTGGGAGAAACCGGCAATTTTCCGTATAATTTAAGATTGTTTTTATATTTGTGGTGAGTGCTCTACAACGAATCCTCATTCACTTTCGGATATTGAAATCAGTGGGCACATTGCAAACTGCTTAGAAAACCCAAGTGTTGGTTTGAATGTTACAAGTTCTCCACAAAACTGAAATTCATCCCGTTCAGTTGACGGGCATTTACAGGGACGGCTACAAGGTGGAAATGATTAACTCAACATGAGTCCTGTTCCATGGAAAGGTAGGTTACATTCCTCGGTTTGTTGAAATGCAACCAACCAACCGTACCTGCCTATTTCTCTGTTGACGTTCCAGCTGAGTTGATATTGGTGATGAGCATACATCTTATGGTGGATTATCACGCCGAAGGTGCAAGTGCTGCAAATCTCAGCGGAATACATTGACGAGAAAGCAAAGTACATCCAAAAGTCCACAGCGAGCGGATCGGGGATAGCATGGGCGAACGGACGAGCCATCGCCCAACGAGATCGGCCCAACATACGAGGAACGGCAGGTGATAAACGCTCTGACAGAAGGCATCGGATACAAACAAACAAACGAACCGGGCCGAAGTGTACACGAGGTGGTAGTGGAAACCGGGGTTGTTGTGGGCCGGAATTATGACCCATAAATGCGAGCGTGCGCGCAGCATGGTGATCAGCGAAATGGATAATAAATACTGTGCTTTACTGGACGCCTTTCACTACAATCTCTTTGTGGTAAATCATAATGAGCCTATTCGTCCAAATATTAGTTTTTTAAAACCGAAGCAACTTTCTTCTGTAACACAGTCGAACAGGAAAGTCGGAAACAGTTTTGCAAGATTTATCTCTCTAGCACGTTACACTACATCTCATTAGGTACACAGTGCAGTCTGCGGCTTTATATGAAGCGGAGTTCAATGGAAATTATGAAGTTAAACAACAAAATCAGCACACACACACACACACATGAATGCTTATCAGTTACTGGAGCCATCCGGCCCACAGGAGTGACTGTCATTTAGTAACCTCTTCCAGGTTCAACTGGGGTGAATATTTAAACAATTGTGGAAAAATGGGTGACACTCGTTCCTTGTGACTTGTCACCTACTGACTGGAGTTCGACATTTTGGTATCCATCACTGTTTTGAGAGCTCAAACTGGAATGTGTTTGTTTACATGACTACGTAACTACCGACTCGTTCACCCTACTTAAATGGTCCGGCAATCACATGTTAACCCACAAATGACCTAAGCTTAGGCATTAAGCGGTAGCGAAGTTTTCACTGGTCGCGTGTGTCGCGTGCTGAGCTACCCAGTGAAGAAAAAGCGGAACAGAAATCTGGGGGGCACTAGGCAATATTATTTTATTGGCAAATAGCACTCTCTTGTGGGAAAACGTTAATCAACGTAGCGGCTGATCAACTTTTCGGATTGATTGGCACCGATCGACCGTAGTTCGTCTTGCACCAGCTTATTTGCGAGTTCTAATCAGCTGAACATTCACCATTTAGGAAACTGCTCCCGTCTAGTCTCATTACAGTGTTAGGATTCCGGTGGTCGTGAACAACATGACCAGTTGTGCTGCACAGAATGTGCGACACATAGCAGTCATGAGACTGGTTTCTAACAGAGTGGTAACATAATCACCCTTGTTCGTGTGTACATGGTTGCCCTGGTAACTGATGTGCATTGATGTGGGTGTCTGTGCGATTGATTTGGTTGTTTAGCTTCACAATGTCCACTGAACTCTAATTTATATAAGACTACAGACTGCATTGTGTACCTGATGAGACGCGACGAAATGTACTGGAGAGATAAATCTTGCAAAAACTGTTTCTGCCTTTCTTGTCCAATTATTTTTTATTCGACGTTGTGTTTTTTATTTGTACGAAATAGTGGTCTACAAATCACTACATACAGTAAGCCTTTCAATTATCTTACCGGAACTGTCGCAATAACTAACCATTTTAATTAGTGACCTACGAAGTCGAACAAGATCTTTTCTAATGATCCTTTTTTATGAACTCAAGTAAAATTGAGGTCGCTCTATCTGAAGTCGATCTCATAAGCGTTCCATTACAAAACCGGAATGAATCTCGGGTCAAATCACAACAGTGTTAAAGAGTTGAAAGGTTGTTCAGTAGGTAACTGATACACAAAACTCGGCACCATGTTTCAGGAAGTCGACCATAGCAACCGTGATCTTGTTCATGCTAATAACCGATTTAGTCTGATGGATGGCCACCGAAGGTGATGAAGTAGAATTCATTTTCATAACGACCTATTATGGTTTTCCTCACAACTGTATTATACTTTTTCCATAAAAAGGCGAATTCATCATGACGAAGGTCATCAAGGCTATGCAACGCAGCTGGCACCCGGAATGTCTAGTGTGTGAAGAATGCAATACTCCGTTGGCTGCTACCGGCTTACAGAAGTTCCGTGGCAAGTGAGTCGCTATACAAAAGGTTCTTCGTGGTTCGGTGTAAACACGCCACAGAACGTCTGTTCTTAAAAAGGTATTCGTAGTGTTCTTGAATACTCTCAGAAAATGAATGTGACTTTCATTTCACTAGATAGTCAGGGAAATTTTTATCCCAGTGCTGTCTAGTGACATAGTCCAGTTTTACCGAATGTGGAAGTGTTTATTCGACCAGTCACAAACCGAATCACTTGACGATGTCTCACGGCTGCTGACGACGGTTTTTCTTCGGACTGCCCCTTATCATACTTCTTGGTGTTTGTACAGCCGTCTGATGGATCTGTTTTGGCAAACGCTCAGCCAGCTTGGTTCTAGAGTGCAGCCAATTCTGGGGAATCAGAGCACACCACATCGATGCCTGTAATCAAAAGTTATGTTTGGTTTGGTTAAAAAAGATGGCACAAGTTGCACAATGTCAGTTTTCAGCTCTGTATTCCTATATCCAACAGCGTTAGAAAGCTGGAATTTGATGGGAAGCCCGTCAACTATTTCACGGTGGCCGATGTGCAAAATCACAAATTAGTCGACTACAAAATGTGAAATGACGACTGGATGAAAACATATTACTGTGAGCTGGATGCATAACCTTCCTGTATTGTCGGAAAACTTTTCCGAACAGCAAACGCCCATGGCCCACTCGATTCAGTAACGGACGTACCTATGAAAATCAACGTTTGATATTACGTTGAATCCGATGACAACAACCAGGATGGTCGTCGCTAAGAACCAGAATTTTAAATTCTTATGGAGCAGAGTAGTGAAGAAACCGATGCACGTTATTTACTGCAGATATTCCGGAAATTGTAGCTTATGCAGCTCGTAACATTTATTAGTACAAGAGTAGACTTATCATCCTCGATGAAAGATTTTACATACCAGACACAATACATTTTAAAAATGCAATGCGTTTGAAGATTCTACTGATACCTTTCCTACTATGAATGTGTGTGTATTTTCTAAACACATCCAATGCGGTCATTATTGTATTTACTAGGGCTTTCACTCGCCATTGATAGTTTAAACAACATGGATGATTCATTCCGAAGCATGCAGACCCCTGTTAGGTTAACAACACATTTGATAGATGCGTGTGTCAACGTAACACACTCCGTACCAGTGGTAACGTCAGTTTGGATTTCTTAGTTGAACCTTATACAAGTTTGCAACCGGTAAACAGATTGCGCAATATTGTTACAACTCATTCAGTCCTTTCTGCTGAGACATTTATAAACTTACGGGTTTCGAACGAAATTATAACCAGTCACAACTTTGCGGTTACGTCTTACCTAATCATATGTAAGCAAAAGGTACCGAGCATGTCGTAATCATTTAGTAAAGGTTATAGGGCAGTTATCATGTATTCTGATGGAATTGGGGGTATTGCTCATAAGCGACTGTGGATTAGAATGTGGACGTCGTTAATCTGCCCAGTTCCGTTTGACTTCTTTTGAATAGCGGTCAGCGTGCTTCACATAAAAGACTCCAGAGCCCAGCAGGGACAGGCACTACTGGCAAAGTTTAACCAATGAGTGAAACTCTAGCCAAGGAAACAGACGACTCGTTAACACAGATCGTAACACTGCGGTCAACGGTTTGCACTAGTTAACCTGCAATTTGCAAGATCGCGGGTTTTGAAGCAACTAGACTGCATTTAAAAACAGCAGCTGTGAACCGTCCTTTGATAAAGTTGGACGGATCTAACAAGAAGTGTGAATCTCGCTAAGCGTTGGGTTAAATGCGGAAGATTGTTTGACTGCTAAAACATATTACGGCAGAGAAGTTATATGCCGAGAATTGTGTGTATTGCTGATAAGTAGTGCAGCAGATGTGATAACATAGAATAGATCCAACTGAAAAATTCAACCGAAGTCTATACTTTTGGCAACTGGGTCTCTTCTGAAAATCAACTGATTACCAAGTGTTCAGCGAACACTTACAAAGTCTGTTGCTCCGATATGGTTGAATGACAATCCTGAAGTAGATAACTGATGAGTAGTCGGGGATTTGGTTTATTTTGAAGTTGAACATCACCCATATTTGATCGCAGCGTTTGCACTCAGATAGACTTTCCAGCCAGCCTAGCAGGTTTAATGAAATCAGTGATCTCCGATTGGAGTTAACAAGACAGTTACTGTGTCTCCTCTCGAGACGATCGGACAACCTGATCATTGCTCACAAGCCAGAGTGGTTGAGCGTTCACATTTGATGATTCGGTGGTGACTAATATGAGGTCAATGGCGCAGTGGTCAACACGGTTGCTTCGTGATTGGAATGGCCGGAGTTCAACTCCGGTCATGGCGAGGATATACACTAGTGACGAGTTCTAGTGAGAGCGAAGCTCGAGTCTAGTGCTTGTTTTCGAAAGAGGCTGGCTGAAATGTCTATATGAATGCGAAAGCCGCAAACAAATGTGGGTGATGTTCAACTTGAAAATAAACCGAATCTCCAACTACTCATCCGTAATTTTTTCATTCTTCTGTGTAGACGACCTGTCGAGGGACGCATCGTGTGGGCTTTGGGAAAGGCCTGGCATGTGGAGCATTTTGTATGCCATCAGTGTGAAGCACCGTTCATGGGTGCGCGCTTCTACGAATGGCATGGTCATGCCTATTGTTTACAGCACTACCAAGTCCGGACTGGGAGTTTATGTCACATCTGCAATCGATCGGTTACAGGCATATTGGCCAAGTTCACAAACAAATCCTATTGCCCTGAACACTTCACTTGCTCTACTTGTGACAGAAAATTGAACGAAAAGTGAGTTTGATAAGTTGCATTGACGATACTTGTACGGTTAGCATCATGCGGCTTCGAAGTAACCTGCCAGTTACCTCCGTCACAGATACTGGTTTGCGCTGCATCATTTGAACATGCCTCAGTCTGTGAGTAGGTAGTGTATGAGTTTGCCAAATGGTACCCAACTACCGAGATCGCAGGTGCATGTAGCCATATCTAGCTAAAATATTTAGGAGATTGCTGAGGTGTCACTTTTTCCTTGGAACAACAGTCATCTACTCCAAATTTTTTTGGCCCTTGTCTGTCACCATTAGATGGTTATCTTGTACTCGCCGATAAAGCAAAACCATAAACATTTTAAGTCAAGACCTTTGAAGCAAAACCGGGGCATAATGGTTAACAAAATGTTTCTATAGAATTGAAAGCGAATCTGTTGTAGGAAGATGGGAAACCATGGATGCTTGGCAGAGGTATTTGCAATGAGGTAGGTATTTAATCGCAGTCAACCAACATAGTGAAATATTTCCTGATAATCAGACTCATGTTACGAAACTGAACACAATCAGAACGAAATCTAATAGAATATAACAGGCATTTGGCGTCAATACAGGATGAAGTTCATTTGTAAGCGTAGGCGTGGAAACACACAAAGTAATATAGTCTTCTCAAAATGTTCGTGCCCAATCTTCGTAGATCTCAGCAAGAACGAATCAAAAGCCTCTGATTATGAAGACAACGAACCACTGCGTAAGATTCCAAACTGTGATAGAACCAACGACAATAATTAATCCATAAGCAGAACGGAAATACAAGCACACTGGTAGCCAACCGGAGCGTAACACAGTGATGAATTGCTTCCCCAGCGTGCAGATTCGTTCGTTTTAAACAAGCGATTTTGCTAACAACTCCAACCTTAGCGAACGATCAGATAAGGAAGGTTTGCTCTGGATTGCTTACAACCAGCTAGCAGAAAATCACCACAAACCCAAACGGAATAGCGACCAGTTTGGGTAGGTACTTTTAGAACAGGTAGAAAAGAAACCACATCCGCAAAATACGCATGCGGAGAAATATTTATCTTGTCGGAAATCTTAAAAAAACTACAATTTCTTGACTTCGAAACATTGGCTCCTATCGTTCAAGAACCCTCTGAAACCGTTAACGGCTATGTTCTATTAAAGTATCCTCGATCCAGTAAAAAGCTGCAACGCCTACGGGGCTGGACCAAACGTTTAATTACAGTGAAACGCCCACTGTGGACCAGTACAAAAATGGAGCGCGTTTGTTCAGTATGTCAAGTGAGACAATCGTACCACGGCTGCTATCAAACAGAATTGATTTTGCTCTCAACGTCGTATTGATTAACAACTGAAACTGAAACCTAAACTATTTCGCAACGAAGTTACGGCACACACAACAAATAAATCTGGCATCATGCAGTTTCAAACTACCGGTGGATTGACCAACACTGTGCCTAAACAGTAAGTAAAAATGCATAACTTCCAATCATGATCGACATTAAAGCACACAGATAGCAACTTAACTGAGTTACCCTAAATCAGAAACAAATTAGAGAACGTAATAACTTATCTAGAAGTGATATACCTCGCTTTCCTGAAAATCTACGACGCAGAATTAGCAGTACCGCTCACAGCACTTTTCAGTCGTTTGAAAACAGTTCACACTCGCACCTTTCTTCGAAGGTGAGCGACCTAGTAAACTATCGACCAATAGCGTCACTTTCAGTTATGCTCAGAGTGATGGAAGACGTACTAGATGGCTCACTCTCATTTATGGTTGGAGGTCTCCAATTCATCACCAGGGAACAAAATGGCTTTCGTGGGTGACACCCATGTGCCACGAATCTTCTGATTGCTCATAATGTTTCCATGAAGGATATCAACGCATGTTATAAACGCAATTTATCTCGACATTTCCGAAGTCTTTGACACGGTTGGCCATCCTTCCGGGCTGCGGGAACTGATTAGTGATAGCCCTGATATACGTTTGCTCACGTGGTTACTGGATTATCTTATTGAACGTAAGTTCGGCGTTAAATTTGAAGCAGTTCTGCCTACAAAATGGCCTGCTTGTTCCATAGCCCGGTTTCAGTAAACGACACCTTAGATGTCAATCCTCCTCTGAACTGCAAGTGAATGATCTGGTGTGTGGTGTATTTTGCAGGTGAGAATTAGGTCCCATCTGAGATGTCTGTAACACACTGAAAACTGACCCAGTTCTGCTAGTCTGTTAGGGCGAAGGAGTTTCCTGAGTTCCGTGAATCTGCGGACACTTTTTATAAGCGCTAAATCTTTTTACCAATGACAGGCCTGTGAACTGGGTTCCATCTGTCAGCGGATCATGGAACTGAACACGGTGAGATAGACTTATTGTTGGAAAATTCTACAAGCTACCTACCCACCGTCGCTACATTCAGTCGAACAACTGTTGGTAATTGTACATCAATACGTGTGCTTTGATGTCCCGTTAGATTTGTTCTAACCCCTTTGCAGTTTACTCGAAACTAAGTTGCTTCGCCTGCCTGTGATGGATCAGAATGCGTGATGCATCCGGGCTATTGCACGACGTAATTTCTTTGATCTGTCCGGTTGAAAACTGCTAACAGATTCTCAATAACGACAAATTCCGTACACCCCCATCTGGTAATTAAAGGGTACGTCGGATAAATTTTTTTGTGAGGACTTTTACAGGTTCTGTTTACCAAAAAATACAGATGGTGCAAGTGGTCCATGGGAAGTCATAATGTCATCGGAGAACATTCAGGGAGGGGGGAAATAGGAGAAACACATCGATGGGTTGTTCAACTCTGAACATCGAAACATTGTAGTGAAGTTTCCAGAAACTTCTACCAACTGTGAACAACTAGTCCTTCTAATTTGTTTAAGTTATGTTTCCAAAATTGTTTTAGAACACTGTACATAAGCAATCGATAAAAGGTGCGGTGTCGCTCTCCGACTGTCTTATTGCGTTACGTGTTCAGCAACTTGTCAACCAATCTTCTAGGTTAACCGCATGTTGTTGGTTACCTGTCAATCCATTCAGTTTGCTTAGGAATCTGCAATAGAACCAGACCAACCGTATGTTCGTCCAATAAATAGTCCGTCTCTTCGTAATTTGCTCTCAAAATCGAGTTCAGACTCATCGTGTAGTGCAACAAATTGGTATATCATTGTTCACCTTGGTTTGGAATGCGATTTCTCAAGAATCAAGAGAGAGTAAAGTAGAGATTTGTTAAAGCCATCTTATCTGAGAACTAAATCATATGTAAATAACCGTAAACATTTCTTGACAGTATGTGATTTACTAGTAGTGCTATAAATAATTCGTTCCGATAGTTCACTCGCGATTTTGTGTCGTGATCCTGTTTTATGTACACAGATCTAAACTATACGAAATCGACTTGAAACCAGTATGCAAAGAATGTTACGAACGCCTGCCGACGCACTGGAAACGTAGACTTGCAAAATGGCATCTGACGGAACCCGCAAAGTGACTTTGGGACTGACTGAACTTTCGAATGGAACTTACGAATGGGAATTTAAAGAATAGAAGCGTTTTGTGCCAACTGTTTTATTTTAACCACAAAAACAGGGCAATTGCAAAATACACATATCGCTCCAGACTTTTTTCTGATGTGCAGTGTTCGCTTGTACGAAATGCTCCCTTATAGACCACAACTTGCATAGTAAACACGGTACCGAAAGCTCACTACCCCAACCTCTGCAGAGGACGTCATATAGTGCGTAGTATAATACAACGGATATTAACGAACTTTAGCACAACCTTCGATTATGTATCTCTAGTTTGTTTATGTCACTGACATTTGCGAAACCTGCAAGTCACGTATTAAGCAAATCGTGGTGGCTACTCTACACACTTTGGGAAATCAAGCAAGCCTATTCTCACAACTGGCACGTGTAGCGTTACGTCCTCGTATTGTCGTGTGCTGTAGACCTTAGGTTTATCCTGCTGTGTGGTCGAATGCAGACAGAAACCTGTTCACACTCTTTTCGAATGTGACCATATGATTAGGGAGCGCCCAACTGGTGTTTTGGCTGCACAGATGGCACGACTGTCTGTCACAATACACTACTTGTCTACTTCGACTGAACTCATGCATCCTATCATTGTTTACGATCGAGTGTATCAATGGTCTTCAAAAGCAAGCAAAAACTGTGTAAGTAGGGCATAAACTAAAGTGATTTGTACTAGAAAGAAACAACAGCATGTTTCCATCCATTACTCAGTTCCAGTACGGTTTGGTTGCGTACTCACGCAAAGTTGCCATGCAACAGACACCGAGTAAAACGGAGTGGGTTGGTCATAAAACACATTATGTCACGTCATTTGCGTAATGCTCCACACGTCACATATGGACTAGATACATAGAGTCCCAATGTGACCAAGGTTAGTTTCCTCTCAGTATCGTCCAAAACCCACTCTAGAGGTGTTCACTGTGAGAATGGGCATTACATGCAACTATTCAATGCAGCAACTCAGTGCCCTGAAAAGCCCACTTGGGATTAGTTTTCAAATACAATCTACCGCTACCAAAACAAAAAAACCACCTCACTCACCAAATATAGTTGCACCCGAATCATCTAACAAACTTTTCATCTGTGAAAGTTACGTAATAAAATGAACGAACTTGTAAGGTTAACCATAACACAAAAACTGATTAATGATGAGCAGTATTACCGAAAAGGGTTGCGAAATGTTGCTAACACTTTGAATTGTTAAATGATAGCAGAACAATGTCTGATTAGCTCCTTCCGATACAATGTGTCACGTGTTCATCTTGCGTTATGCACTGAGTCGAAAATATCAGGATACAACCACTGCAAAAGAACACGTACATGAAATACTGTATCAAAGACACCAGTCAGTCTGTCTTCAAACTTCTTGATATCAATAAATGTTAACTGCATTTAGGGATGTTAACCGATTGCTTGGGATAGGCCACTTACAGACTTTCATCTCAGTACTTTGAGCTGACTATTCAAGCTTGATAGCCAAAACGTATGATATCGAACGAAATGAGAGAGTGTAATGTGAGGCTGTGAGGTGCTTCATTCGACCACTTAACGACTGTTTGAACTAAAGCAATTCAACACAAACCGTGAGCACGTGAAGGATGGCCTTATCTGGATTCATGAAACATGTCTATCATCGAATTCTCAAAGGCACTTATTTGGCATTAGTTCAAATCATCGTCTCTGAGGCTATTCGTTGAGACTGGTAAACTAGAATAGTCTGAAAAGCAAGCAACGCTCTTTCACTGTTGCGATAAATCCGAGCAGGAATACGAGTCTAATGTGCTGTAACAGCGCCCTTAGTAGCTGCTTTTACGTTAAGACTTGATGCATACATTCATGACGCTATTCGGTTGCGTTGACTGGCACTGTGAGTACCAGGACTTTGAAACAGCGTGCGACTCTAGTGTACTCCAGCTGGCAAGTCATCATCCATTGAAATGCGCTCGCCCCATGATTGGGTACTCAAATCTGAAGTAGGCCCACCTCCACATATTCTAACCTCCTCTTGTTTAGTTGTAAATTATATTCGCAGTAGTCTCATCATATCTGAAAGTAACACACTTTGACCATTTGTCTTGTGCCTCATGCCACTTGGTATTGGACTCGACAAAAGAAGCAGGGTATGGTAAACGGCTGGACGATGTTAAAAGTGCACTCTTCAGCAATTTCAACATTTCAGGGGTTGGGTTGCTAAACCTGACTGATCCACCCAGACAAAAACCTGGTATCTAATCTACTTGTTGCTCACCCATAAATTCTATCCGATGTGTCCGTGAACAAGATCATCAGTGGTCAAATACTTCACTATGGTTTATACTCTCTACTTACAAGGCTACGTCTTGCAAACGTGGGCCTTAAGTTAAAGAGGAACCAGAGATTCCTGAAAATGCGGAGCAGTGCCATAACCGCCAAACACGAACCCAAGTTTCACTTCAGATATATCCGCCACCCAACAGGCACCTTCGTACACACAGCAGTTAAACAACTTTTACGACCGTGTTGCCATCGTACAATGTCTGACAGTGCTAAAAGTATCACTGTGTTTCTTCTCAAGGTTGTGGGGCAACCTCAGTCTTAGCAACGAACGAATGTGTGTTTGTTTGCACCTAATAATTCAGTCATACCTAATTCTATGCCACTGGCGCCGTGGTCAGCATGACGGCCTCATGAATGCCTGGTCAGGGTTTAAACATGGGCTGTAACAAGAATGTGCACTACTGACGAGCTCTAACAAGCGCAAAGCCGAGAGAACAAACAGACTTAACCAATTACGAACAAGTGTTATCCACCTGGTTAACAGTTCCACTGACTACCGATATCAGCGAATTCTGAGAGCAATTAATTTGAAGCAATCCATTAATATTCCCGATGGGAAAACATTTCCATCTACACTGGCTTTTTCGGTTACTCGCATTTTCTGGATTACAATCAGAAGTTACTTGACATGGTTCCGACACTGCCACGCATCAAACGAACTGACAGTCTGGCCTTCAGCAGTTCGAAACTGAAAGCTTTTACATTCATGAAGCTTTGTGCCGCAAACAGAAGTAGCTATCTTTTGCAAGGCATCAGTCTAACAGAAGTAGATTATCCCATTTAAAACGCGTTCAATCGTTTGACCCAAAACCGATAAGGAGATAAGACACGTTAACATCGTTTGTTGGAAAAACCAGTCTGAAATAGACTGGAGGGGCTTTGAACATACATGGCAAAACAAAAATGCAGAGTAAATCACACTTGATGATTATATATGGTAGTCAGACGTAGAATGAACCAGATAAGATGTTCATATATGGTTGTCGGGACGTTAGAACGAATCACATTACAGTACAGATAAAGCGCAGCATGGTTGTAACCGGAGTAGGGCAGTTCAGTCCATCAAAAGCCAGATCGATCGACCGATTTGACACGGTTCGTCTGATGAAAACAGGAACTGGGATGTAGACAGGTCGACTGATGGTTGGAAACAGTGGTGGTGTTTTCCACAGCTTGGGTTGATTGTTTCGGTATTGGTATGTTCGCCGAGCTTGGCATTTAGGTTGCAAACGTTTCATCACCAAACGAGGTGCCATCACCAGTATGAATATATAACATGGAAGACGGATGTGATGTCAATGTTCTGTCAAGCAGTCCGAAACCAATAGCTTCCTGTGATGTTAGCCTCCTACCTCTGGAAACTGGAGACCAAATTAATAGGATAAAAATTATACATATGTATGGGTCAAAAAACGTTTCCCACCAAAGGTGATCACTGACCTTTGAACACCAGCCAAGAACGTCTTACTGAAATGACCTTCACTGTCAGTACCTTCTACCCTGAACCTGAGTCACACCCTGGTCACTGGACTGTCACATCTTGCCTAACCCAACTATGGAAAACCATGTACAGCTTGGTAGGCTGTGAACTGCTATTCTCAAGGTGCATCCAAGCGAACAAAACGTTTGAGACGAGAGCACTATACTAACAGGTGGGGACACTATTCGTCACATACCTTCAAACTTCATCACTGATGCACCCGGTCTGCAGCGCATTTGAAGTGCCTTGCTATTTATTTTCGCTGTTGTCGTTAATGACACTGTTTGATTGAACGTTTGAGCTTTCTAGTTTCTTCGACCATCCAAGGTCACACGGATTCGCCGTCGCTTGCTTGCTGATTTGCAGTGCCCCAATTTTTCATCACCCTGTGGTTACAGCTTATTTTCCCTGTCTGCTTGCAGTATACACTGTTGTCCACTATCTGGTTCTGTGACCCAGCTATTGTGTAAAATAGACAGTGTTCTAGACATGGAAAAGTTCCAATCCCTCACAGATTGCACATGTCACTAGTGCTTTGGAAAAACCTCCAACGGATTACAACTGCGGATGCGATCAGACAGTTTCTCGCCAGTTATACGGTAGCATGTTTCGGTTAGAAAGTTCACACACTGAAGCCTCTAATCTATCACTTAAGGCATAACTACACTTATGTACTGCAGACCACAAGCCTTCCCAATGTGCTTCACTGTCGTCTGGTGGGTTGGGTCACAGACTAGAGTCAAATGAGTTGAGATATACATACAGCGCTTATATCCCTGCTTGGTAGGATGCGTTAGTTCGTGCTTGATGGGTGAGTAGTCTCCCACCAAAGCGCACAATGAGTTTGACGCATATCAGTGCACGGTCACTGGCAACATAGATGTTGAGCACTTCAGTCACGCTAATCAGCACTTAACCTGCCATTTTGAGCGTTCATATCTTCATCCAGTACCATAATGCGCGTGCGCCTTGTGATGTGCAGAATGTCGATGGACTGATACACCAATGTGTGCCAGTTTAGCTCTGTATTCGGGTGGTAGTCCATTCCACTGTTCAACTCAAGCAAACGTAATCAAAATGTACGAAGCATGACAGACGCGCTACACCAACCAGACTGCGCTTTCCTATGGTTTAGCATCTCCACACCTGGAGACAGACGATGCACATGTCTGAGGCGATACCGTATGATACTACCTTCCGTTCAGTTACTAACCTCCAGAATGTTGTGAACTCCTCCCTGCTCATTAGTACTCTTTGGAATATTTCGCTGGATATGGGATATCACTCAGCATACAAGCCTACGCCGTTGGAAGTCAGAAAACAATTAAGTGAAAAAAGTAGGTTCTGGCAGACATGAAAGACTATCGAAGAAGTACAGACCGCAGCGAGCGGAAGCTCAGGGAAGCTATTTCTTCTCTTTCATGCAACAAGTGGCGCAAGATTGAATTTGACAAAAATATCCGAAGCCCAAGGAGCCTATCAACAATCCGTAAAGACGTTTGATTAGATACTTCATACACCAATGCAACTGACACCACGTGACATTAACCACACATTTCAGAAACATCCTGCGTTTCATGGTTGTCTTGCTTTTTTCGACAACATATGAGTCTTTCTTGAGATTGACCTATTAAAATGTTACTAGACATCCGGCACACATGAACCTGAGTCTTGATCAAACTATTGAGGACTACTGACGACTCTGTCGCGAAGCACTTGGTTCAGTACAACGGTCTCGAATGACCTGAGTTCGGTTAGCATCTTTTTCACTTTCAAAACTATTCACAAAATTCGCGTGCGAACCCCTCAGTGACTGACCTATTTCCTGTTACATCAAAATCGTTAGCAGGTGGGATACCATGTAGAGAGACAGTCTCAAGGTTAACCGGTACGTTTGTGAGCAGTCAACTGGGTTTCGCCTTGACCGTGGTTGTATCGGTCCACACTTCGCCAAATACATGAACACCTTCAAGGCCGAAAATGGTCGTCTATTCAAACGTCAAGAAAGCTGTGACCCATCCGAAAAAGCTGCTGTCTGCAACCCTTCAACAATAGAGGGCGCCCCTGTGAAATATCAGCATGCAAAAACCAGCTTAGCATTGAACCTCTGGTCGGGTTAAGGTGGATGTCAGGTAATCGCCGACCTCCAGTGGGTTGCCACAAGACCGACCAGATTTCCTCCCATTCTTTTCTGTACTACAGGCAACATCTTAGAGTGTGCTTCGAGAGACGACGGATATTATGGTAGTGTTGTCAGGTACTAGGCACTGCTCCAGTATGTAAAGATTCACAAGGAGTCCGGAACTTGCCGGACATTTGAAGGTTCCGGTTTGTCAATATGCTTCAGAATCCACAACTTCCTGGTGCGTTGTTGCTAAAAAGTCATCAGAACTGAGGTTGTTTTCATCCTTTGAGTTGGAATTTTGGGGGTATTTATATAGTTCATGCTTCTTGGGAGCTGTATCGAGGTTAATGGAATGTCTTCTGAGATTGCAATTCGTGCAACCAGTGCGCGATTGCAGTTCGCAACATCACGACATGCGTCGTGCCAATGTGATTAGTCATTTCATGAAGGGGATGGAATATTGCGTCTGTACGAGTAATCTTATCTCGGAGCCGAGAAACGTGACTAAATCACGCAAAGGATGCTCAGTGTCCGTTTTTTATCACTGATATCACTGAAGCATCAGTGATGCATGACAAAAGCGTGACTTCCGCGAAAGATCCTCTAACACAAGCCGTTTCTTCCTCTTTTTCGACCGCGTCACCACTTTCACACGATTCTTGTTGAACTCATCATGTGTGTTGGCACATCAGAGTCGCAGTTGCGACCTGAGATCAGTTCGTCACATCCCTAACGCGTGTGCACGGCTGTTTGCCTCTGTCCAGTATACTGTTGGTTACATGGAATCTCGCAGACAGTGCCAGACTATTCATCTGGTTCTACGAGATTCTTGGCTTTCACTAAAGCTGAACGGAGCGACGACTTCAGCTGGTATCATACACTAATAACTAGCAGATGCAATTTCTTTTGTGCTGCTTCAGATGTGCCATAAACATATTCGTGTTTTTTTCGTACGTTTTCTTCTCGGAGATTAACTGATAGATGCCCGTATGAGACTAACTGAGTACCCACTGAAAGTAAACAGTCCAAAATTGGTACTGAGTGATTGTTACCCACACTTACCGCACTTATCAAGTTCATGTGGGAGGTTGAGGAAGAGTTTCATGATTGAGGTTTATCAACAGTCACTCCCGCCAACGCAACAAGTGCCAGAAAATCAGGTGATAAGCACAGAACCTAATGTACGTTGTCTTCAGGTTATTCAAAACGGCATCCGACACATACAGAAGGTTAAATAGAACAGGTAACTTTCTCAACTTATCGCAAGTGGCCATGCATGTTCCATTTCTTGACAATCGGATACGGTCTTCTTGGACCCGGAATCCGAATTCGACTGGGCTGCTCAGGAAGCTCTCTAGGATTGCCACCATCACAGAGGCACCCCAATGAATTACAGAAGCGCAGACGGTGGATTTATGGACCATAATCTCGAACAATCTACAGTTCAAGTGGTATTCGGAAGTGCCCTGTCTCCGTTTTTCCTTGTGATAAATTTGTGGTTAACCTTCTGGAGGATTCCGGATGTCTCAGAGTGGAGGTTCTGTCGGGCGACAAGCCGTTATTCACTGAGTATTCAGAACACATTGTCCAAAGTTCGTCTGCGAATAACACACACCATGTTAAATCAGTCAAGTGATATGGCTAGTCCAGATGGCCCGTACTTTGCACTTTTAAAAGATGCACTGCTACATTAAGAGTGGGCAGCTTCCACCCTTAACCTCTTCTCGTCGACTGGTCCATTTGAGACAATGGACAGTTTCACGTACTTGGTTAGCATTAACTTACTAGATTACAGTGTTACTGATGAAAGATTAGCGGGGATATAGAACGTGCTACTCTCGCCACTCTTTGTGGAGCTGCAAAGACGTCCACCTGTCACGTAAATGCCCTTGCGTTACCCATCCTGCTTTAAGTCTCGGAAACGTGTCTTATTCGCCAAGAAGCATTGAGTTACTGAGCTCCACCTTCACTTTATCAGTCACTTACAGTAAGCAAAGCGGTCCACCGAGAGCCAGCATTTTCAGTAATCTCGGAAACACAGTCACATTATCGAAAGGAGTCCGAGGTGATAAGTTAAGTACCTTGTATGTCAGCCGGGCAGTTACCGTGCTAGGTATGATTTGTCGAGACCACCAACAACTAGATGAGACCTTAGGGGGGCCGCTTAACAAGACCTACGAGCTTCTTCACTTGAAGGTGGTAGCTGCCGGTTGAGTCCGGACTGCGCGATAATCCGGATTAGAAATGAAGTGACAACACATCGCAAGCAACGGTACGCCCACATCCCTAACAATGCCAACTTTTCGACTCAACATTATGCTGTTAACCATTTGATTTTTTCCAGACGGAAACATTCCCAGACTTCCTGGTCATTGTTCTTTTTGGTGAGTGACTTCATCCGCTGTGTTACTCGTTAGGGCTTACTAGTGTAATGTTTATGGACAAATGAAAAGCGAATGTCGTCGTCAGTGCGCTGATTCTTATATCACAGAGACATAAAAAATTATCACTTGATTACATTCGTAAGGTAATTTGCATTTGGAACACGTTATGACCCTCAGGAACAACACTGTAGCATACTTCTCACTAGTTGCAGTGTAGATCAACAAGCTCGATAAAAAGCCAGGATCTGAGTAGTTGGACTGATGACAGTTTAAAACTGTGCAGCGGCCCCGTTTGAAATAAGCAAGGTGTGTTACGAAAGCAGTTAATCATCAACGTCAACTCTAAGTGTACAATAGATTAACAATTAACAACAGTTTTAGCCATCAGTGAGTGGGTATACGACTGATGATAAACCTTTAGGCTTCAGTCAGTTCATCTGTTCCGTTGACATCAAGCGCTCACAAGAAAATCACTTAGGTAGGGTACAGAACCACCGTAGATTACAGCACGCACTAAAAACAAACCAAAGTTCCGAGACTAACCATGCCCTGTGCAACTGGCAATCTAACGATGCTTCAGAATGAACATCAGGGATACAACTAACGATACCAAACCAGAGGTCCTCAACATTTCTGATTGAACTGTGAAGTCGCAATTGGTTCAACCAAAAAGAACACCACCTCGTCGGTAAATTCTTCCAAGAAATGTTTCCGGTTAGATGTCACAAAGGCAATCGAGCCTGCAGAACTCAGCAGGAGTTTCCAGTCGGCTACGATGTGTGATTCTCCCCCAAAATGGGCATACTTCTCTCTCCTTTGCAAAAAATGGCCGAAAGAAACGCATTGTATGATGGCGTTTGTGAACGCGAAGGATAGTTTTCTTGATGTAGCCACCGAATAAGCCTCACTGAGTAGAGTTAACAGAAGGGTGAGCGACAGGCTGATGGACTTGTCACACAACCCAGTACTCATAGGGAAAAATGAGATCATAAGAAAAAGATGTTTTTGTGGAGCCAGTTTCTCTGAACAGTTCACCTTTGGAAAGTTTTTGCTTTTATCTCCGGTGCAACCAGTTCTATCTGAGCAGTTGAGTGTACAACTATCCAACCGACAACTGCAGCGGAAGGGAAAACAAGGGTTACACGTTCGTTTGATACACTTACTCTGAGCTAACCTCAGAGAATGTTCACCTGTACCCATCCATCACTTTCCACCTTGGAGGACAGCGTTGAGAAGAATGATGGAGGCACAGTTGCTGGTAGTCTGGAGTGACACCCACATAGCCACCATGTCTTCCTGCACGGATAATGTACACAAACAATGAACACACATGTCTAAGGGATCGTCAGCAATTGCTGAACACCAACACTACTGGGTCAGGTAGCAGTTTCTAGCGCTGGAAATCATACAAGTAATAACGGTGGTATAAGACGACGATAGCAAGCCGCAACTAAGAACGAGCAATATAGTCTGATGGCGAAAAAGAAGAAGTCCTAACGCACAGAACGCCAACAGAGCAACAATATAGGACGGACAGTCACAGTAACATTTGAGTAGTCGGCGAGATGTCAGTAATGCATAGTCAGTGTGTCATGACGATAGTCTGATGACCACTTTATACACTGTCTTTTGTAACAACAAGAGGTCTGTCTCGGACGATAAAGCGTACGGACGAAGACAGGCTGCGCTCATACTTTACGATGTACAATCATTTACGGTAATGTTCAGTTAATTATGCGCGTAATAAGACCGAAGTTGTAAACCTACGTTGTCTTGCGAACTTAAAAAGGAGTCTCGAAGATGGTGGTGTGTAAGGATGAATGATCACAAAAAACGCATTATCATTGACCGGTAATCCAGAAGCAACTCTAAAATGCATAAAGCTCAGGCTTAAAGATTCAGTGATTGATGCACCGGTGCAAGCATAAATACACAAATTTACCGGGTCGGTACGTTATTTTTCTGATAACACGTAACAGTGAGTCTCTCCAGAAGACAGGCTTAGAAGATTGATGTAGCACTGGCCTTTGTAAACACTGTTTCAAAGAACTGCCAAAATAACGTCCTTTATGAAGAACTTTGAAAGAGCAGATACGTGTTCAAAAACAATGAGAAAAAACGTTTTTTTATAACAAACGCTTCGAGATCAAGTACCGTACAACTTTTATTTATGGTCACGTAACCCATTCAAAGCACTGAAGAGTTTATCAATAAGTCCCTTAGTGAAGAGAACAAATAAAGAACATGGTCTTCGTGGAGGTTTCGATAGTCTGGCTAGTGAAGACTGGAAATTCAGTGATAGTGATCAAAATGCAATCCGGCAGCTTAGAGCAAACACAGATCGGTTGAACTATACTGTGTGCACTGGAAGTCAGTTTGAGTTCCACATTTGCGCACTTTCAGCAATCCAGATACAATACTTTATGACGTGTAATGCAAATCCATCTTCGTTATAAACCGTGATAATATGCTGTAACGAAGGTGAACGAACATGGTTGTCAAGCTATTTACAATGACTCACTGTGGGTGCTCAACGTAGAGATTCAACTACGCTATTTCCGGTGTTGATTGGTATGTAGTACTGTTGCATCACTTTAGTATTTCATACAAATTCGGCTCTTCTAATCCACCAATGTGAATGGTGTCGTAGTTAAAAAGCGATAAAAGTGAGATTTTCAAGTAAGAACAACGAAGTCTTCATTCAACCGATAGAAGATAAAAGCTGTTGTCTTAGTCATTTTCTGTCTTATCTTAATTTCAGTCTTTGTTCCTCGTGTACGATTTCTAATTTAGTATGGAGGATGCCAGAAGTTTGATTAGAGTAAACTGTCCTATAGCACGAACAGACATATTTCACGTTGAACTGCAGCGTGAAAATAAACGCAATTAAAGTTAAAAACAATGGCCGTTTGAATAGTATGTAGAATCTTGTAGTTCAACAATGATTACAAGAATGAAGTCCACTTATAGTATGACGAATAACGACCTAAATAGTTTGTTTTCAGTTTGTTTATAGATATTTCCGAGGAACGATCATTCACTGTATAACCTACCTTGTTCAGGGTGTATAACATCGACCGGAAGAGATTGCTGAAGGAATTTCTGTGCGGGTCCCCGTGAATTATAGACCTGCAAATTTGCCCCAGTGTTTAGCTACCAGCTGGTGAAAGTCTTCAAAATGTTTGCTTCCAGATTGTCCACTGTAATAGTTTGACTTACACAATAGTAACCATAAATGTATTTAGCTTACCCTCAAAACTGGTTTCTACGCAGTGACGATAACACATCGAGTTTGCCAGCACTATATACAGTGTAATTATTCATACAATTGAATAAAAATAACAAAATATCCAGTTGTGTATTAAAATCAATACAGTGGTTTGATACAATGCCTATTATCCAGACGTTCACAAGTTCTTGCCTTTACTCAATGACTAAATCCAAATCTGAGATGAACTCGAAAGCAGAATTCTCAGAATCGCATCGTATAACCTCAGCTTCAGATGAAATGTCCACACTTTGATCAACGTGACTCTGGTGCACACAACTACCAACTGAA
Organism: Paragonimus westermani; assembly: GCA_008508345.1. NCBI lineage: Eukaryota > Metazoa > Platyhelminthes > Trematoda > Plagiorchiida > Troglotrematidae > Paragonimus > Paragonimus westermani. The sequence continues at coordinate 71,838 of QNGE01003928.1, forward strand.
TCGAACACTCAGCATGTAAGAGCATCCATAGTGTTCACAACTATAAACTGGGGGTTTAAAGTTCGCTCCCATGATAGAAAACAGCTTCGGCGGATTCTACACTAATCAGGTTGGTTCTTAAAAGATTTTGCTTTGATAAATTAAATGGATTACTGATGAGTAGTCGGGGATTTGGTTTATTTT